>CM062295.1:403226978-403431474 GCA_031216915.1 Pictodentalium vernedei
TTACAATGAAATCCTTCCATAAATATGACCTTTTACCTATGCTAAAGGTTTTTGGGCTCGGGCACCCATCAAGGCTGCATGATCGCGATCAAAATGGGACGTTCTCATCTAGACATTATTTGGAGTCATCCTACCAAGTTACAATAAAATCCCTTCATAAATATGACCTCTAGACTGTGCTAAAGGTTTTCGGGCTTCGGGCCCCTGAAGCCGTCACAGTTGCCCAATCACGTCCAAAAGGGGACTTTCTCATCTAGACATTGTATGAAGTCAACCCACCAAGTTACAATGAAATTCCTCAATAAATATGACCTGTAGACTGTGCTAAAGGGTTTTGGGCTCAGGCAGTCGTCACGGTTGGCAGATCATGCCCAAATGGGGAAATTCTCATCTAGACATCATAAGGAGTCATCCTACCAAGTTACAATGAAATCCCTCCACATTAAACATGACCTGCAGACTGTGCAAAAAGTTTTTGGGTTTCGGGCTTGGGCAGCCATCACGGTTGATAGATCATGCCCAAAAGGGGACGTTCTCATCAAGGCATTATACAGAGGCACCCTACCAAGTTACAATGAAATCCCTTCATAAATACGACCTGTAGACTGTGCTAATGGTTTTCGGGTTTTGGGCTCGGGCAGCCATACAGGTTGCCCAATCGCGACCAAAAGGGGACGTTCTCATCTAGACATGACCCCAAACCTGCATATGAAATTTCGTGATGATCAGACAAGAACTGCGGGGTGTAGCCCGTGCTAAAGGAAAAAGCGAACAGACATCACAGACTAACAGACTTCCGCATGCGTGATGGCAATAGCTTATCTTGACTATGTCAAATTTAGCTAAAAAGGTGAACTCAACAGATACAGAAAGTAGAAGAACAACTACGAGAGAAGGTGGCAGAAAAAAAAAAAAATGGTGGGTACACGACAGAACCCAGACGGACGTCAGGGACCGAAAAAAAAACAGAAATTCAGCCCTCAACAGAGTGAAGAAATCCTGTCCAGACAGTCCCTAACTGACACCTAATTCCAATAACAATTTAAATTTATCAACGGAAAAATTTCATTCATTGTCGAACCGCATTGACACGATGTCGAAAAAACATTCGCGAAAACGGAATAATAAATAATATACAATGAGAATGTGGTTGAAAATATTAACGAGAATATATATAAAACACAGTCCTGTTATTATAAGATCTTCAGATCCATAATCCAGTCACAGGAAAACCATTATCGACGAGTTGAATTATCACTGTTTTGTATGGCAAATGGCGGAGACACATCCTCCACGTGTGCGGATATAAAAAAGAATGAATTGATGATGCACTGCGTTGGCCTGGAAAGGGTGTCATTGGGGCACTGACTGGCGCCAAATAATCTTCCTATATGCAAATGCAATGTTTTGTTATGTTTGTACAATGAAAACCGAAACCGGAACAGACATACAATTTGAAAACCGCTGATCTCCATATAGAAGTAGCCCTGTGAATGGTCAATGACATAGCAGGAAGGCAAGAGCTGCATGACCGGTCATTTCCACGCCCCCCTCTCCCCCAAACGGCCTACTGTCGGCTTATGCGACAAGCAGCAATTAATGTAGGCTACATGGCGGATCACCAGTCTATGAACAGATAAGCCTTATCAGTAAGAATATTGAGTTTTTAAATTTTGCCATAATGGTAGGCCAATACAGCCCAGTCCTCCCTGCCCCATGGACCTGTAGACCTACATATGCCTTCGCATGAGGAGAATCTGCGATGCTGAATTCTGTAATAGCAAACCCTACACAATGTCGATGTTATAGATCTCTCTGGCATGAAGAACTGAATAGGCTGTCCACCCTCTTTATTCAAGAGCATATAACCTATAGCCCACCTATGGTGTTTGGACCAGAGAAACTATTCAGGACGATTGGTCAATTGCTCCGAGTCCACTCCCCCCCTCCCCCCCCCCCCCCCCCACACACACACACATACACCTCTGTTGTATTAAATGACCGTAGAAGGCAATAGGATATCATGAATCTGGGCCTAGGCCTATAGTGTCACCCCATATATGTAGGCCCTACTGCACCCATAAAAATGGAAGGCTAAAGGCTAGAGGCCTATGGTACCCAAGTCTGACAATTGGGCCAACCACCACAGACTGAATAGGTCAAATACATGTTGGTCTATTAGTTAGACATGAGTAAAAGTTCATCTGCTGGTAGGCTCCCCATCACCCCCCCCCCCCCCCCCCCCCCCACCCCCCCCCCCCCTCCCTTCCCACCTCGCTTCTCCAGTGGATTTCAGCCTAGGTATAACAAGCATCTGATGGTGATTTTGTTACCAGCAAAATTATGCATTTCTTTTGTGGTCCTTCAACGCCCCCCCCCCCCCCTCCCACCCCTTAGTAGGCTACATTCCAATAAAACATGATTTGTCAACCTGAAAACTTTTGATCTGAATGCTTCTTGTTGGGGATAAAACTCTCAAACATACAAGGATATCGTCCACTTCCCTGGACGTGGTGGGAGGGAGAGGTGACAATACTAGTACTATTTCAATTCTGCTTTAATAGATTAATTCCATCTTCCACCCTCATCCCCACCCCAACAGAAACACAAAAGACCATGATGTGGGCGATTCAGGCTTCGGAGATTGAGTGACAATTTAACTTTAAAACAGCGCTGTCTGTTGACCAATGCTCATCAAACGAAGGCAGTTGGGCTACAGATCAGATGCTAAATAGAACTTGGGCATAATGGGGCCTAAGTCAAAGCCCACTATGCCCGTAATCTTATAAAATTAGTGGATACGGCTTTTCAATCTTATCAAAGAGGTTACTATGAACGCTTCTGTAGTGGCTGTACAATCACACTTGTGATGACCCATAATCTCAAACACAATAAATAGTGTAGCGGCCAAATTGAAAATTGTGACTTCTGTATGCACGGTGGTATAACAAGCTGAAACTACATATGTTAGGGTTTTGCAATATGACCTTCCCAGAAAAGGATGTTGTGGTTGCCTGAAACATGTAGAACTATGTGAAAAGTTGCTTTTTATAGTAAAATGTGCCAAAAATCGGTGAATTTGTGAATTTATGCCTAGAAAATTCATGACTGTGTATTAAGGGCTGCTATGCATTTATTGTCATTGTAAAATCACCCCGACTAACAATTGATAATGATTTCCCCGAATTGCTGTAGAAAAATATTATTTGTGAACTTTTAGTGGAAATTTTAGCAAAAATTGATATATTTTTGAAAAAAAAAAAATGTGTTAGGCCAAATTTTCTGAAGTTCTGTTCTGCACGATTTTTCCAGGGCTTAGTTCAAACTTTTTGGCTGCCTCCTCCCTACGTTTTGAGGTATCATTCATTGTGATGCTATTCACAGTACCGAAAATACTAGGCTTTGGAATAACCCACCCCCATTTTAATGCAAAATTTTCCTGCAATTGGAGAATTTCGTAATACACATACAGAAAGGACAAATAATATGAATCGAAGTCTGCTTTCCATTTTTTTTAACCCAGAATTCAATCAGATTAACAATTCAATACATATTCACTAAATGTTTGATGCAAATATGGTCATTTAAGCAAATATGACAGAAAATTTAAACAAAATTCTGAAAAGTTTGGCTAAGCCTTACATAACTACACTTGGCACAATTTTCATATGTGATACCTCAAACGAGTCTACAATACTCTTCCTCCATTTTTATATATAAATCATTAGGATAGTATCCACTACGATGACAATGCTTGGCTCTCGCTGCCCCAACCCAATATAGTGAGATTATCTAATTTCTGGCTTTTCACTAACCACACCTTGTTGGTGTGTAGTGTAATATCGGATTCGTGTGGGAACATTCTATCATATTTGAAGCCACAGACTGAAATAAATCACTCTTAAAAAACAAGAGGCCCCAAGGGGCCTGAGGGCGCTCACCTGACATGTTAGCCTAAATATCAACAAAGAGAATTGATTTCAACAAGTTGCATCTGCTCCTCCTAAGAAAAGCTTATACCAAATATCCAAAGATTTTGACCACTGGATCTAAAAAAAAAGATTTTTAAAGAATATTCCTCATATTGAACTAAGTTATAATTCGGGCTCCCACAGGGAGCCCATATATGAACCCAAGGACTTGGCTTTAACAAACTTGAATCTCACCCCCCTAAGGATGCGGCACACCAAATATCAAAACATTCCGACTGCTGGATCTGAAGAAGATTTTTAAAGAAAATTCCTCATTTTGAACTAAGTTACAATTCGAGCTCCCACAGTGAGTCCAAATATAGACCTAGGGACATGGCTTGAACAAATTTGAATCTCACCCCCCTAAAGATGCTGCATATCAAATATCAAAACATTCCAACTGCTGGATCTGAAGAAGATTTTTTAAAGAAAATTCCTCATTTTGAACTAAGTTATAATTCGGGCTACCACAGTGAGCCCATATATGAACCCAGTGACTTGGCTTGAACAAACTTGAATCTCACCCCCCTAAGCATGGTGCATACCCAATATCAAAAGATTCTGCCTGCTGGATCTTGAGAAGAAGATTTTCAAAGAAATTTGCCTGAAATGCACTAAGTTCGAATTCAAGCTTCTATAGCGAGCCCAAATATAAACCCAGGGGGCCGATTTGAACAAACCTGAATCAGATCCACCCCACAATGTTGCATACCAAATATCAAAAGATTCTGCCTGCTCGATCTGGAGAAGATTTTTTAAGAAATTTGCCTGAAATGCACTAAGTTCGAATTCGGGCTTCTATAGTGAGCCCAAATATGAATCCAGGGGCCCGATTTGAACAAACTTGAATCAGATCCACCCCACAATGTTGCATACCAAATATTAAAAGATTCTGCCTGCTGGATCTGGAGAAGAAGATTTTTTAAGAAATTTGCCTAAAATGCACTAAGTTCGAATTCGAGCTTCTATACTGAGCCAAAACATAAACCCAGGGGGCTGATTTGAACAAACTTGAATCAGATCCACCCCACAATGTTGCATACCAAATATCAAAAGATTCTACCTGCTGGATCTGGAGAAGAAGTTTTTGAAGAAATTTGCCTGAAATGCACTAAGTTCGAATTCGAGCTTCTATACTGAGCTCAAATATAAAGGGGGACGTTTTGAATAAACTTGAATCAGATCCACCCCACAATGTTGCATACCAAATATCAAAAGATTCTGCCTGCTGAATCTGGAGAAGAAGATTTTTTAAGAAATTTGCCTGAAATGCATTAAGTTCGAATTTGGGCTTCTATAGTGAGCCCAAATATGAATTTAGGGAGCTGATTTGAACAAACTTCAATCAGATCCACCCCACAATGTTGCATACCAAACATCAAAAGATTCTGCCTGCTCGATCTGGAGAAGAAGATTTTTAAGAAATTTGCCTGAAATGCACTAAGTTCGAAATCGGGCTCCTATACTGAGCCCAAATATGAACCCAGGGGGCCGATTTGAACAAACTTGAATCAGATCCACCCCACAATGTTGCATTCCAAATATCAAAAGATTCTGCCTGCTGGATCTGGATTTTAATGTTTTTCCCATTGCCTAGTGTTAAAAAGTGCCGACTCAGCACTTTTTCAAAGTCCTGAAAAAAGTACCTTGTGATCAAACCGACAGGGATTTTTTTTAACCATTCTATTCTACTGGATAAAAGTAAGCTTTATACAAAATAAGAATTCTCTGTGCCGTGTAGTTTTGGAGATATGGCAGTTTTAAGGTTTTTCCTATTTTTAGCTCCCGAGGTTGCCACGGGGCAATGAGAAAAATTTTTTTTGCATCAATCAACTACGTATGACCCATTATCATCTCATATCAAATTTGGTTCAAATCGACCTCACGGTTCAGAAAATAGAAATTTTAGGCGTGGCCAAAATTTTTGCCCCTCCCATAACGAAGGCAAATAATGCCAGACAAACTTCTCTTGAACAAACTTGATTCTACACCTCAAAAGGAAGCTGCATACCAAATATCTTTGCCACTGCTGGTTCATGAGAAGAAGATTTTCAAAGATTTTGGTGCCCCTTGGGGGCGTGGTCCCACCCAAGAGGAGGTGCAACTTCATTTGAACAAATCTGAATTGACATTTGGTAATAAACATTTACCCAACAGTTGAAAAATATTGGGCCAGTGGTTTCTTCGGAGAAGTTGGTTTTGTAAAGTTTACGCCGGACGACGATGGACGCCGGATAGATGACGGACGGAA
Source organism: Pictodentalium vernedei (assembly GCA_031216915.1). Classification (NCBI taxonomy): domain Eukaryota; kingdom Metazoa; phylum Mollusca; class Scaphopoda; order Dentaliida; family Dentaliidae; genus Pictodentalium; species Pictodentalium vernedei. The sequence continues at coordinate 403,233,201 of CM062295.1, forward strand.
AGCGATTAGTAAAGCTCACCTTGAGCTTTGCTCAGGTGAGCTAATAAGATACAACACCCCCCGCCATCCCACACACACCAGTCCGTTATGAACTTCACAGCTAACGTGTTTACACATAGTTCAATTAATTTCTTGTCGACCCAGGAAGACGAAAAAATATAAGTTTGGCATTGAGATAATCAGACCCGGTGTCCCACGGTATCTTTCCCCCATGTGTATCCCCCCCCCCCCAGGGGAAGATACACTAGTGCATCCCCCCCACAGGGGAAGATACACTAGTGTATCTCCCCCCACCCCCACCCTGGGTATCTTCCCCCCCCCTCCAATATTTTTTTTAACATTGATAACATCAGGCATGACTATTGATGGTGTTTATTTTTTCTGACATTCCAGGTTTGACAGATTCTTTGATGAAAAAAATTCACTCAGACAAAAAAATATTTTTCAATTCAAATCTTTATTGGCAGTAGATAAGCAAAAAATATGTACACATTTTGAAATAATAATAACATTCCATACCTTACTAGTGGAAGGTTGATAATTACAGAACAGTTCACTCATCATTGTTATTTAGAAATTATAATAACATTCCACACCTTTCAGAGAAAAGTTTATATTATCAGAAAAGTGTCTATCAAAATATATTCATATATATGGAAGGCTAAGAGGGGGGGGGGGGGGGGGGGGGGGGGGGGGAGATACAGGTAGATACCCAGTCCCATGAATCTTCCCAGGCCCCCATAGCACCACTCCACTTGACTTTCCCTTGTATAATAATGCTTTATAACTTTAAATATTTTGTTGTTTTTTTTACTCAAATGTGGGGGAAGATACCCGGGGGGAGGGGGGGGGGAGATACACAGGGGGGGAAGATACCCTGTTACACCGGACGTTGTTTGTTCACATTTTGAGTTCAAACATTCTGCAATGCATCCACATTTGTATATACATTGCATGCAGTTTGGGTAATACCTGCACACGGAGCTGAGGGCCTTAGACTAGTTTGTATGAACGCAAAACATGGGAGTTATTTCACGATCATCTGCAGGAGCGGGGGCCTTCTCTAATGGCATTGCCCCTAAACATTCATGAAGAACGAACTTGTGGTGTCACAGTCGGTTAGTCAGAGTACAGCAGGTAAGCATGCACATAATTCTTAGCCCAAACTAGAAGCTATATCATGAATTCAATATACTGATGATGATCTACGTTCTTGGTCGCATGTCCAGCATTCATACCAAATATGAAAGCATTCTGACTGGTGGATCTGAAGAAGAAGATTTTAAAAATTATCCCCCATATTGAACAGTTAAAATTTCCGTAGGAAGCCCAAATATTAACCTAGGGACTTGGTTTGAACAATCTTGACTCTGACCCTCATAACAATGATGTATACCAAACATTAAAAGATTCTGACTGGTGGTTCTGAAGAAGTTTTTTAAAGAATATTCCCCATATTACCCTCTGTTAAACATTCGGGCTCCTGTATTGAGCCCAAATATGAATGAATGGGCTTTAATTTAACAAATTTGTATCTGACCCCCTTATGAATGCTGGCTGTATACCGAATATCAAAAGATTCTTATGATTGGTTCCAGAGAAAAGATTTTTATAAATTTTTGCAAATATGCTGACTCAGCATTTTTTCAATGCCCATTACAGAACACCCTAACATAACCGATGACAATTTTTTTTACCATTCAATTCTACTGATCCTAAGGATACTTCATACCAAATAAGAGCTCTTTGCTCCGTGTGGTTTGGGAAATATGGGCGTTTGAAAATATTTCTATTTTTAGCTCCCAGGGTTCCCATGGGGATGCAGGAATTTTTTTTTTGCATGAGTCAAGTACTTATGACCCAATAATACCACAACCCAAATTTGGTTCAAACCAGACCATGGGTTTAGAAAATAGAAATTTTGGGCAGGGCCAATCTTACTCCTCCCATTACAAAGCCAAATATTGCTTCACGAACTTCGTTTGAACAAACTTCATTCTACACCTCAAAAGGAAGCTTCATAGTAAATATCAAATCATTGAACACACTGATTCATAAAAAGATTTTAAAAATATTTTGGAGCATTTTTCCCAACTCCCTCCCTATGGCGCTGGGCATACTGAGTTGAACATAAATGCAATGCCCCTTCAGGACCATCACTCACATAAACTTTCACTTGAATTGGCCTAGTGGCTTTGGAGGAGAAGACCAAAAACATGGTGTTGATGGAGAACGGATGGACGAATGGATGGACGGACGGACAGACAAACAGAGAGCGATGGGATTAGCTCAGCTTGACTTTGTCAAGATGAGCTGAAAATCTTCTTCAGAACCACCAGTCCTAATCTTTTAATGTTTGGTATACACCATTATTATGATCATGGGTCAGGCTCCTGATTGTTCAAACAAGTCCCTAGGTTAATATTTGGGCAACATCTCTAAGGGGGGGCGGGGGGGGGGGGGGGGGTCAGATTCAAGTTTGTTCAAATTGGTTCCCCGGGTTAATATTTGGGCTCCCAATGGTACCCCACTTTTTAACTTAGTGCAATATGAGGAAATTTCTTTAAAAATCTTCTTCAGGTCCACCAGTCAGAATGCTTTCATATTTGTAAGAATGCTTTCATATTTGTAAGAATGCTTACATATTTGATATACAACATCTCGGGGGTGGGGCAAATTGAAGTGTGTTCAAATTGGGTCTGTAGATTAATATTCAGACTCGCAATGGTAGCCCAAATTTTAACTTAGTGCAATATGAGGAAATTTCTTGAAAAATTTTCTTCTTCAGATCCACCACTCTGAATGCTTTCACATTTGGCATACATCTCTGGGGAGTTCAGATTCAACTTTGTTCAAATCGACTTCCTGGGTTAATATTTGGGCTATCTATCTAATATCTTGGAAGCTATCTATGGAAGCCGGAATTGGCCATGTAGTTGAAGAATTTGAATTTTGTATTCAGTACCCTCTAGAGGTGTGTAAATAAGACTAAACCACATAGGTTGTATCAAGGGGCTTCATAGAGGAGCTCCACATTTTACATTATGATCAACTTAAGAAAAGGGATGATGCTTGGACTATTTTTGTCCCTCCTAATTGTCAATGTATCCTATGGAGTTGGATTGCTTCTTGGACTCTGTTTACATCGTGTTCTGTTCAAGGTGAGCTCTTCAGGCCCCATGAGGCCTCTTGTTTCTGTTTTTCTCTGCTTTAAACAGTTTTGAAGGATTTCAAGTGATTTTATGCAGCCAAAATTTTTTTACCACACAAATGGTTGAGGGTGTGGGGGGGGGGGGGGGGGGTGGCGGCATTTTTTCCTGCTTAGAAATGAGTTTTCAAGGAACCGGGACTCATAAGGGATTGGGCATAAGAACACAACTTATTACAATCAAAGTTTTATTTAAAAACTGCTTTACAATTTATGGTAACGAATGGTTCAAATGTACCATTTTTCGAACAATGAAGTAACACAAGCTATAAGATATAAATGTCAGATGTGTAACTTATAACCAGGGGGGGAATCCTTCCTTCCAAATATTTGTGCCATAAACATGCTGTTTCTAGGGCTTTAATATGACTACCAGATAGGTACCAGAATCAATCTCAGTGCATTGATTAAATTATCAAAATTTTCTCTAGGAGTACTCCTCGACCTTCCGCCCCACCAATTGACGGGAGAGGGACACCTCTTCCCATACCCACCCCACCTCTTTCCATACCCACCCCACCTCAGGGCTTTGTGGAAATAAAATGTACCCGTCTCCTGGGACAGGTAGAAATTTGAGAATATTTCAAGCCTTGGGTGCCACAGGAGACATAACTCTGTTTGCACCAATACTATTTTTTAGCTCACCTGAGTGAAGCTCAAGGGGAACTTTTAGAATAGTTATCATTTTTCTTCCGCAGTCTGTGCAGCATGAACTTTACATCATCGACTTCTCTTGAACTAATGAACTGAACCACGTTTTAAAAGCAGGTACCTCATCATATGTCAGTTCATTCAAGTTTGTTGAAATAAAGTTACCATGACCATGCATCCCCACAAAGGGCATAACTTTGTTAGTGGGGGGAGGGGGGGGGGGGGGGGGGGGGGCTAAGACTGAACGTCCCTGATTTCATATTTGGTTTAAAATGGGATCTCCTTATGACAGTCCTAATTTTAATTCACTGCAGTGTAAGAATTATAAAGTTCTTATTTTGAACTAACAGTCCAGGCCTGTCGATCTGAGGTGAACGGTCATTTGGCTTGTGTGGAAGTTACCAAAAATGAAAAGCACACAAATGAAAAGAGTGTCACACTAAATTGTCATCAGGTCACACAAAATTTTCACCAAGTTAAATGATCCAGTATGAATGAATGGTGGAATGATGTTATTTGCCAACAGAGCAGCTATACTTAAGGCATATGTAAACACCTATGCTGATGATTGGTTGATGCTCAACATCCTTTTAAACTTGTTCTTCTTAGGATGTAGCATAGGTACAAAATCAGGAAATGGTAATAAATCTATTATTCGTAGTGACAAATGGGAGCAAAGTGGAGGCAAGTGGAAAATCACTCACCTCAAATAAAGTTTGTGAGAGTGAATGAAAGTGTCAATGACACTGTAGCTCAACTTGACAAACTTGAACTTGGTAAGTTATAAATGAAATGGCAAAATTGAAGATCATTGGTACCAATGTTATTTTTTGAAATTTCAACATAACAGCATTATGTATGCACAACGTCACGAGTATAATCCATGTATTTTTAAATGTAAACTGTAAGACTGGCTAAAGGAAGAATGTTGATACACAAATGAAGTATGTTCAGAGGTTATTGTAAATGGCAACTTTTTTCACAGAAATGAATGCTTATCAATAGCTCTTATCTAAAGTTCTTGCCAAATGAGCACACCAAGTTCAAAAACAATCCTATGATAAATGTGGCCTGTAGGCCATGTCAAAGAATGTTGATACACAAATGCAATAAATTCAAAGATTGTTGCTAACAGCAATAGTTTTTGATTGAAATAATAAGAAAATCAATAGCTCCTATCTTTGTCACCCTGCATAAGCATACAAAGTTTCAAAACAACCTGATAATGAATGTGCCCTCTGAGGCATGCCAAAGGAAGATGTTAATGCATTAAGTAAAATGTCAATGCTTGTGGCAATGGGCTTTTTTATGGAAATTCATAAATATATCCTGCAGAGAGTGCAAAAGGGATAAGTTCATGCACAAATGCAGTAAGTTCAAAGGTTGGTGATAATGACAATAAATTTTTATGGAAATGAAAAAAAGCAATAGCTCACATCAAGGGGTCACACGGAACACACATACCAAGTTTCAAAGTGATCTGATAATAAACGTGCCCTGAAGGCTGTGTTAAAGGGAAATATTGAGGTCTGACTAAACTAAGTTCAAAGGTCTACATTTTTGGACAGAAATAGAAGAAAATTGACAGCTCCCATATAGATGTCACCCCACACAAGCTCATCAAGTTTGCAAGCGATCCAATCATAAATGTGCCCTGCAGGGTGTGTCAAAGGGAAATGTTGATGCTTAACTGCACTAAGTTTTTACTAAGTTAATTGAAGGTCATTGCCAGTGGCAACATTTTTTGACAGAAACCGAAGAAAATCGATAGTTCCCATCTGGAGGCCTCCCCAAACAAGCATGCCAGGTTTCAAAGCAATCCGATCATAAATGTGCCCTGTAGGGTGTACAAAAGGGAAATATTGTGGTCTGACAAGACTAAGTTCTACGAACGTTGGCTGTGGCAACATTTTTTGCCAGAAATTGAAGAAAATCAATAGCTCCCATCTAGAGGTCACCGTAAATAAGCATACCAGGTTTCAAAGCAATCTAATCATAAATGTGCCCTGTAGGGTGAGCCAAAGGGAAATATTGTGGTCTGACTAAACTAAGTTCTAAGAATGTTGGCTGCGGCAACATTTTTTGATGGAAATTGAAGAAAATCGATAGCTCCCATCTAAAGGCCACCCCAAACAAGCATGCCAGGTTTCAAAGCAATTCAATCATAAATGTGCCCTGTAGGGTGTGCCAAAGGGAAATATTGTGGTCTGACTAAACTAAGTTCTAAAAACGTTGGCTGCTGCAACATTTTTTGACAGAAATTGAAGAAAATCGATAGCTCCCATCTAGAGGTCACCCCAAACAAGCATGCCAGGCTTCAAAGCAATCCGATCATAAATGTACCCTGTAGGGTGTGCCAAAGGGAAATATTGAGTCTTCTGACTAAACTAAGTTCTAAGAATGTTGGCCCCGGCAACATTTTTTGACGGAAATTGAAGAAAATCGATAGCTCCCATCTAGAGGTCTCCTCAAATAAGCATACCAGGTTTCAAAGCAAACTGATCATAAACGTACCCTGTAGGGTGTGCCAAATGGAAATATTTAGGTCTGACTTAACTAAGTTCTACGAACGTTGGCTGTGGCAACATTTTTTGCTGGAAATTGAAGAAAATCGATAGCTCCCATCTAGAGGTCACCCTAAATAAGCATACCAGGTTTCAAAGTAATCAATCAAATCATAAATGTGCCCTGTAGGGTGTGCCAAAGGGAAATATTGTGTTTGACTAAACTAAGTTCTAAGAACGTTGGCCGCGGCAACATTTTTTGACGAAAATTGAAGAAAATCGATAGCTCCCATCTAGAGGTCAACCCAAACAAGCATACCAAGTTTCAAAGTAATCTGATCATAAATGCGACCTGTGAGGTACGCCGACAGACAAGAAGTGATGGCAATAGCTCAGTTTGACTTTGTCAAGTTGAGCTAAAAATGTGAGTAGAGTGATTTTGATTCAATGGTTTACTTCATTTTTTTAATACTGTTGAATTGTACATTCAAAGTGTATTTTTTCTAAATAAAGTTAATGTTATTGTTTGCCTGTGATTCAGAATAAAATTGCTAGTTTGAAATCTAGTGCTTGTTTATTAAATTTATTACCAAAATTCCTGAAATGAACATTTAACTTGTAAGATCTAGATAATCTGAAGTGAACTATATATTATGGCATGTACAAAAATTTATTTCGCAGTTTACATTAACAAGCATCCTTCGAAACAAATGTATGAATACAACTGAACATGGATGGAAATTTTGACAGTGAAAATATATGTGACCCACTAAAATTAGTTCTGAATTTTAAATGGCAGATTATTAAAGTCGTGGAAAATTGGAGCGACAGGTGTCACGTGTATAAATGAAAATGAGGAACGGAGCAACATTCTGCATGTCTTTGATAAAAAGAAAATGCCAATAGTATCACCGATCCAATGTTGAATTGTGACAGCACAAAAGTGGGTTTAATCATTATCAACTTATTGTCCGGAAACCAGTTGTTTATAAATTACTATGCGAAGGGTCACTGTGACCTTGACCTTTGACCTAGTGATTCCAAAATAAATAGGGCTCTTTCTTGCACCAATGCCAACATACCTATGAAGTTTCATGAACATGGGTGGAACCATTGTCAAATTATCATCTGGAGACCAATTGTTTATGATATATTAACTTCAACATCACTGTGAACTTGACCTTTGACCTAGCGAGTCCAAAATAAATAGTGGTCTTCCACTCACCTGGGCCAACCTACCAATGAAGTTTCATGAATGTGGGTCAGAACATTATCAAGTTATCATCCGGAAACCAATTGTTTACGATTTACTATGTAGAAGGTCACTGTGGCCTTGACCTTTCACTTAGCGAGTACAAAATAAATAGGGTTCTTCCTCTCACTGATGCCAACCTACCTATGAAGTTTCATGAAAGTGGGTCGAACCATTATCAAGTTATCGTCTGGAAACCAATTGTTTTCGGATTTACTATATTGAAGGCCACTGTGACCTAGACCTTTCATGTAGCGAGTCCAAAATAAATAGGGTTCTTCCTCTTACTGATGCCTACCTACCTATGAAGTTTCATGAATGTGGGTCGAACCATTATCAAGCTATCATCCGGAAACCAATTGTTTTGATTTACTATGTTCAGGGTCACTGTGACCTTGATCTTTGACCTAGCGAGTCCAAAATAAATAGGGTTCTTCCTCTCATGAAGTCCAACCTACATATGAAGTTTCATGAATGTGGGTTCACAGTTATCATCTGGAAACCAATTATGATTTTGTATGTTCAAGGTCACTGTGACCTTGACCTTTGAGCTAGTGAGTCCAAAATAAATAGGGTTCTTCCTCTCACCGAGGCCAACCTACCTATGAAGCTTCATGAACATGGGTTGAACCATTATCAAGTTATCGTCCGGAAACCAACTGTTCACGCCCACCCACCCACCAGCCATAAAGCTATAAGTCGAGTTTGACTTCGTCACAACTCGATTAAAAATACGCAAGTATTAAAACGTTTCTAAGATCTCAGAATGATCACCATTTTTTTTTATCTGAACATGCCTGTTGGTTTTGTGGCAGGAGTAAGCTCTGGGCGAGTTGTAAATGTACAACTCTAATACTGTTAGCGTGTCATGTGTGGATGTATAAGAGAACTACTGTGTGTCATGTTCATAACTACGGAAAGGAAGTTGTTTGGAATTGTACTTTAAACGATTCTTACAAATTTCCCAACATCAAACTTAAATGAATGTTTCTGTTGACGCAACTCAAAAGGATGAAAACACACCCAAGAACAGAGGCGAGCGATTATTTGCGCACATTGGACAATTTTTGCATGAACGACGGTGCGCAAGAGCCATCGTGCACCTTTCCCATGCATCACTGTATTCATGTCTCTGCTACAAATAGTGATTGTGGGTGCCATACTCTTCTGCAGCATGCTAGCCCATGCCAAGATTAGGCAATAATTGCCACTAATTTGTATCTGATTTGCTGCCACACAGCCTCATTATTGTTCCTAAGGATTCCTCTTTAATCATCAGTATATTGTCCATAGGAGCAAGAACTTGGCTATAATACAACAGTTCATAATCAGAATAACTGCAGCATATATATATTTAGGTTACCGAATTGGTGACCTGAATCAAGTACAGGGGAACGAACGATGAGTTACCAAAGCTCAGACCAGGTGAATGATAAATGGGTTAAGCAAAATTTTGAAAACAGCACGCATGCAGTCAGAATCTTTTGATATTTGGTTTGGAGTGTCCATAGAGGGTTCACATTGAAATTTGTTGGAATTAAAATCAAGTCCGTGTTTATTTGGGCTTCTTTAGTAGCTCAAATTTTAACTTCGTGCAATATAAGGAAAATTCTTTTAAATTGAATTTCAGTTCTTGCAAGGCATGGGATGGGATTCTCAAAAGAAATCTCATGAACCCATAGGTACACTGGCTTGATAGTACATTTCATCTTTGAAACAAAGATGTTTATCAGTGTGTGATTTGGGTTTTTCATAAATTTTGCTAGCACCCTAAACCTTATTTCTTAATGCAGGCATTTTTCATTCATTATTTCTTGCTGTAGGCATTTTTCATACATTCATCATGATTAATGTGTTTTTCTTTTATTCTACGAAAGTATTATTCAGCACTCAGACATGTTACTTTTCTTTTATTTTCAGAAATGATCAACAAAATGTTCCCTGCTATAACCGCAGTGATGGTAAATATCTAGCTTGGGGAATTCCTGAAGCCAGTGAGACACAAAGCAGGTTTAGCACCCTAATTCTTGAAACTGTATAATATTGAGAAATTAACAAAATGGTTTCCAATTTCCAGCCCTTGAAAATTCCTGGGGAAGTGTTGGTTTTCTTTAGGCTGAACTGGAAAGTCTTAAAAAATATTATTTTTATTGCTCCGGGTGCATGCTGTACACTCTTTTGAGCGACACTGTTTCCATTCTTTTTCGATGAGTTAGATGAACGCAAGCTGAAAGTGTCATGAACTTCTCTTTGTAAATCATGGAACAAACAAACTACCTCTCCCACCAATCATCAAATTTACAATAGTTGGAAATTCAAAACTCTGAGTTTGATAAAGTTGGAAATTTCAGACAAGTTGCAAGTGGAAATTTTCCAAACATGATGTCTAAAATTTGGCTAAAATTTTTGGACTGAAAAGTAGTGAATGTCCTCCAAATATTGAATGAAAAGAAGTAGAAAAATACGCCCCCCCCCCCCCCCACCTCCAACAGATTACCAACTACCAAGAACCCCTAGTTAGATACTTTGGTGAAGGGGGTGTATGAAGGGAAAATTTTATGTGGGTGGGGTGGGGGGCTGTGCTAATTGTTGAACTTCCCTCTCAGAAATTATGTGGTGGTAATCAGAAGTGCAAATCTAGAGGTGGAAACCACCCCCTCCCCCCACCCCCCCCCCCCCCAATCAAAGTCCTCTTTAGGGCTGACATGATTTTTAAATTTAGGATGACCCCCCCCCCCCCCCCCCAAAACCTCCCTCTCTTTGAAGTCGTTAAAAATGAAGTTCAGGTCAGTTGATCTACCTCAAGTAAACAACGAAGACGATTCTCTTTTAAGTACATTCAAAGCTTTGATGTTCTCAACTTCTGAACCCTCAGTGTGATAATCAAGACCGGACGTCACTTGCAAAACTGCGACCAGTTCCAAAGTTAAGAACATTAAAGCTTTGAATGTACCTAAAAGGCAAATGCTTCTAATGGCTTCTTGAGGTTTAACATCGACGTTCTTGACCTTTTACCTTTAGAAACAATAGTTTTTTTGTCAAATTTTTTTTTAATTATTAAAAGTCTAAAACAGGGTAAAATTTACCGATTCTTTGACAGCAAAAAATACTAATTGATTTCGGTGTGAAAAAATCGACAATTGATTAATCGTGACAGCCCTAGTCCTGTTTGCAGCATCCATGCCCAGAAGTTGAAAACCTCCATTCAAACTAACTGGATGGCAAGGCCATAAAATAAATAATATTTTGCTGTGGTTTATGTTTTTAACCCTTTACCTAACATGAAAAGCAGACGACACTTGCAAAAATAATTCTCAAATAACTAATTTTTTTCATTTTTGGTCTCAAAAACATAGGTTATGACCCCTCATTGGAACGAGCACGATGAGCTCGTTCCAAAGAGGGGTCATAACCTATGTTTTTGAGACAAAAAAAATAATGAAAATTAATTGGCTATTTTTTAGAATAAAGCTGGCCTATTTTGGCCATTACGTTGGGTTAAGGATGTACCACACCAAAAATTATTTTATGGGCTCACCAACACAGTTTGGACAAATCAGTCCGGAATATGGTGTACAGTTTGTGATTTTAAGGGGATATGGTATTCTACCTGTTCAATAAACATTCACATGCAACTGAAAAGTACTAGATAATGTTTGTCATTCAGTCATGGAAAAGTACTTAAAGTTTCTACGTTTAGTGCTGTAAAAGTTTGGGAGTTTAATTTACTCTGGCAAATTGTGTGCAAACCATGTTCAATAAAAATGCAGTCATCAATTAGTGTTTTACTTTGATGTGTGGAGTTGTGCATCCTACAGGTGTCAGATGGCATCATTTGTATATTAGGTAGTGGATCTAGTTCCAGAGGCAATTTTTAAACTTGTTTGAAAATGTTTTGTAAAAAAAAAAGTAACCTTACCTAACCTGCAGTTGCCCAAAAAGTACCAGGCATTTGCCTTAAAAACTGCTGAAAAATTTTAAACGCCCAAACTTATCTTGGATTTGCCCTGCAGATACCATTCCCTTACCCTGAAAATTGCCAAGTGCCATGGACTGCATCAAAATTCAGAGAAAAAACTCATAATTCTTTATTACTTCTTCAAAAGTAGAGCATATCCTTAATCCTCAGAGGAATGACTTTGTTTGTTCACTTAATTTCATTGCAAAAGATAGAACAGGTGCTTCATGCAACCAACCTTTGGGGCAACTTTTTAAGTCAGATTCTAGGTGCCTTGTTAGTTGTTTCTAGGTATTTCTTGGCTGCCCTTATAAGCAACCCAGTCTTAAGTAGAAGCAACTGCAAAGCCACAGATGTTTACCATCAAAGTGTAGGAAATAAAAATTAAGCATTATTTCATTTCTGTGTAATCCATGGGTATACCAGTTTCGTTGTGGACTTGGCAATAGAGGGAGGGGGTTTGGGGTGTATTAGCCCCCAAGCATGGAAAAAAAAACGAACATTTGGAAGCACACAGGTAGCAGTTGGAAAATACTCACTTGAGTTGATGGAGGGGAGAATGATTTTATTTGGAAAAAAGTGTAATGTGTAATAGGGGGGGGTTGAACAGTTATTTTTTCAGAGGCAATTGGAGCTCCCCTCCCTCACAAGAAACAAGAAAAACCAAGCAAGACCCTCAATCCATGCCCCTGAATTCCTTGGGATTTCCATTTTCAATGGCCATGGAAAACCATGGAAAGTTAGTCTTCTTGCATGGTATTTCCAGGTCACCTCTTTAAATTTTCCATGGAATCCATGCACCCAAACCATGGAATTTGTCCGAATACTCCGTGGTAAAATCCACGGACAAGCATGGAATTTTATGTTCAGCTTTTTCCATGGAAGGGGTCAGAAATTCCATGGACAAAATTTACCACGGAATTCGTCCGAGTACTCTGTGGAGAAAATCCATGGGCAAGCATGGAATTTTACGTTCAGCATTTTCCATGGAAGTTGTCTGAATTTCCATGGACAGAAACCATGGAATTCATCCGAATACTCCGTGGAGAGAATCCATGGAAAAGCATGGAATCTTATATTCAGTCTTTTCCATGGAGAGAAACCATGGAATTTGTCTGAATACTCTTGTGGTAAAAGTCCATGGAAAACCATGGAATATAAGGCACAAACTTTTTCATGGAAACTCTCTGAACTTTCCATGGTTTTCATTTTCCTTGGTCAAAGAGGACCAAGGAAACTGTCTGAATACTCCATGGAATTAATTTTCAAGGAATTCCATGCAATTTTCCGTGCAATCCACGGACATTTTAAATGCAGGGCTCAGTCAAAAACATACCTCTGTTCTGTGAAGTCAAAAAAAGAACTGTTGCACAAAATGTATTTATGCTTTTCGATTTTGGGGTCTACCCTACCCTAAGTGGAGTAGCAACTGTTTGAGAAAAAATGTGCATCCTCCCACAGGGAGCCCAAATATTGACCGAATGAGTTCCTTTGAAAAAACTTGAATCTGCATCACTAAAGTAAGTTCCATACCAGAAATCTTAGTATTATTGCGAGCAGTTTATGAGACGATGATTTTAAAGTATTTTAGGCTTTTTGGGGGAATTAAGCCCAGCCCCAAGGGGAATAGTAAATTTTGGGGAGAAAAACTCGAAAAGAGTATACTCCCTTAAGACCCTTTGAACCAAATTTGATTAGATTTGGCCCAAAGGTTCTGAAGAAGAATACTTAGTTGATGGAGCATAAGAAGGATAATGACTCCGCATTTGCTAAAATCCCCATTTTATACCCCATGACAAAAACGATATCAGTCTTTTTGGTTCACCTGATTCGACTGTTCATAAGGAAGCTTCATACCAAAAAACAATATTCTGGTCCATGCAGATTTTGATATATAGGTGTTTGAATGTTTTTCTATTTTTAGCTCCTGGGGTTCCCATGGGGCTGTGACAAAAAATTAATTTCATGCATAAATCAAGTACTTATGATCCTAACATGCCAAATTGTCACTCAGAAGTTCCCACAAGGCTGCAGAAAAAAAAAATGAAAGTGTCAATGACACTGTAGCTCAACTTAACAAACTTAGTAAGTTAAAAGTGAAATGGCAAAATTGAAGATCATTGGTTCCAATGTTATATGGTGAAACTTCAACATAATAGCATTGTGTGTGCACAAGATCAGAGCAATCCACGCATATTAAATGTAAACAGTAGGGCTGGCTAAAGGAAGAATGTTGACACACAAATGCATAAGTCTAAAGGTCATTGTAAACGGCAATTTTTTTCACAGAAATGAATTATTATCAATAGCTCTTATCTAGAGATCTTGAATAATGAGCACACCAAGTTCAAAAACAATCCTATGAAAAATATGCCCTGAAGGCCATGTCAAAGAAGAATGCTGATGCACAAATGTAATAAGTTCAAAGGTTGTTGCTTACAGCAACAGTTTTTAACGGAAATGATAAGAAAATCAATAGCTCCTATCTTGGTCAACCTGAATAAGCATTTATTTATTTATTTATTGGTGTTTAAGGTCACATATGTCTGCACAATGGCTAATCACGACCACAACAGTTTTACAGGTGGAGGAAGCCGGAGTAAACAGAGAGAACCACCGAGCAATGGCGAGCAACTGTCAGCTCCCCAACATACTAACTCCACATAAGCAGGGTTAGCATTGGTTGAAGACAGGAGCACAATCGATGTGCAGTACGTCTTTGTACACAGCGCCACTGTGCCCCAACATGGGCAATGGGAGTGAAGCATCTTGCCCAAGGACACAACATGGTTGCCGCAGGTGGGGTTCCAACAAAGGACCTCTACCTCCTGAGCCACCGCAATGCCCTGAAAAAGCATACAGAGTTTCAAAACAACACGATAATGAGGCGCGCCAAAGGAAAATGTTAATGCACAAAGGCACTAAGTTTGAAGGTCGGTCATAAATACAACCCCTAGCCCAAGCCGTATTAGCATGTGTACTTACTGTGTATAAGTAGCACTGAATAAATCAAAGTTCATCTAATTTGCATAATTTCTGCACAAGAAAAAAACATGTATCATCTGTGATGTATTCCATGTTACTAAATATTCATACAAAAATTTATTCAAATCAGAACTTCTGGACAAAAAACTGATTGCACAAATTTCGGTACAAAATGGCTGCTGGTGGCCATCTTGAATTTTGGACCGGAACCCCAAAACACTTGTTCTCATCCCACGGTGATAACAAAGGTACCCAAGAAGATTCGTAAAGATCGGTTCATATATACGGCCTCTAGCCCGAGCCGTATTGAATTGTTGACAGACAGACGGACGGACAGACAGACAGGCATACAGACGACGGACGATGACATAACTTAAAATTTGACTACATCAAAGTTGAGCTAAAAATGATCATCCATGAATTCTACGTGCAGTAAAAGAAGTTCTGTTTATCTGTTACATGCCCATTTTATCAAAATTTTTATGTTTAGCAGTGGAGGGTTAACAAACACTTCCCGGAATATTTTGTCTATGCAACATGTAATGTCAGACAAATACCTGCTAATGGTAATTTTTTCTTGAAAGTCTGCAAGACGCATTTGGATAAATCCACAAAAATACAAGAATTTAAAGCTTTTGAGAGTTATATCTTTCTTTAACCAGCCCAAAACGGGTTAACCCTTGGTTTTTTAATACCCTTATTACTTACAAAAGTGATCCTCGGTGATTTCCACTAAAGGAAGTTATGTTTATCTCTCACGTGCAGGATAGGTGCTGAGGCTGAATGAAAACAGCCCATTTCATCAACATTTTGATGTTTGAGAGCCTCAGAGGGTTAACAAACGCTTACTGGAATATTTTGTTCATGCAGCTTGTAATGTCACACCAAGACCTGCAAATGGCCTATTTTTCTTGAAAATCGAGATATTTTTAGAGAAATCCTTGGAAAACATCAATTTTTAAGCTTTTGAGGGGTTTCTTTTTTTAACCAGTCCAAAACGGGTTAACCTTTGGTTTTTTGAATACCCTTATTACTTACAATGAAAGTGTCAATGACACTGTAGCTTAACTTGACTGTGTGTTGTGTTTGATAAGGATAATGTTCAATGTTTATGAATTTATTTATTTACTTATTGGAATTTAAGGTCACATCCTTATGCATAATGGCTAATCGTGACCGTGACAGTTTTATGGGTGGAGGAAGCAGGAGTACCCGGAGAGAACCACCGAGCAATGACAAGCAACTGTAAGCTCCACAACATTCTAAACAATGTTTATGAAAGGATCATGAAATAAGACACGAATGAATAGTGATAATTGGGAATATGTTTATTTCTGTTCCCCGTATGCTATGTTTTCAATAAAAATAATCTGAGGTGTAGACTGTACTAAAGAATTGAGGGGTGGGTTAATGTGGCCCTCACATTGAATGTATGTGGCCCTCACAGTTTATGTATGTCAACCAAAGTCAACCAAAGTTACCAAGTTAGGCCAAAAAAAAAATTTTGGGGTTCTCAGGCACTGCCACGGAAAAATACCCCCGCATTGAATTTTTTTTTATGGAGGGTCGAGAATTTCCCAAAAGTAAACAATGCACCGGCGATCTCAGATGTTCATTGCAGTAAAATAATGAAAGTGTCAATGACACTGTAGCTCAACTTGACAAACTTGAACTTTGTAAGTTATAAATGAAATGGCAAAATTGAAGATCATTGGGACCAATGTCAGTTTTTTTGCCAGTGGCAACATTTTTTGACAAAAACCGAAGAAAATCGATAGCTCCCATCTAGAGGCCTCCCCAAATAAGCATGCCAGGTTTCAGAGCAATCCGATCATAAATGTGCCCTGTAGGGTGTACAAAAGGGAAATATTGTGGTCTGACTAGACTAAATTCTAAGAACGTTGGCCGTGGCAACATTTTTTGACGGAAATTGAAGAAAATCGATAGCTCCCATCTAGATGTCATCCCAAACAAGCATGCCAGGTTTCAAAGCAATCCGATCATAAATGTACCCTGTAGGGTGTGCCAAAGGGAAATATGGAGTCTTCTGACTAAACTAAGTTCTAAGAACGTTGGCCGCGACGACATTTTTTGACAGAAATTGAAGAAAATCGATAACTCCCATCTAGAGGTCTCCCCAAACAAGCATACCAGGTTTCAAAGCAATCTGATCATAAATGGGCCCTGTAGGGTGTGCCAAAGGGAAATATTGAGGTCTGACTGAACTAAGTTCTACAAGCGTTGGCCGTGTCAACATTTTTTGCCAGAAATTGAAGAAAATCGATAGCTCCCATCTAGAGGTCACCCTAAATAAGCATACCAGGTTTCAAAGCAATCAAATCATAAATGTGCCCTGTAGGGTGTGCCAAAGGGAAATATTGTGGTTTGACTAAACTAAGTTCTAAGAACGTTGGCCGCGGCAACATTTTTTGACAGAAATTGAAGAAAATCGATAGCTCCCATCTAGAGGTCACCCCAAACAAGCATGCCAGGTTTCAAAGCAATCCGATCATAAATGTACCCTGTAGGGTGTGCCAAAGGGAAATATTGAGTCTTCTGACTAAACTAAGTTCTAAGAACGTTGGCCGCGACAACATTTTTTGACAGAAATTGAAGAAAATCGATAACTCCCATCTAGAGGTCTCCCCAAACAAGCATACCAGGTTTCAAAGCAATCTAATCATAAATGGGCCCTGTAGGGTGTGCCAAAGGGAAATATTGAGGTCTGACTGAACTAAGTTCTACGAACGTTGGCCGTGGCAACATTTTTTGCCGGAAATTGAAGAAAATCGATAGCTCCCATCTAGAGGTCACCCTAAATAAGCATACCAGGTTTCAAAGCAATCAAATCATAAATGTGCCCTGTAGGGTGTGCCAAAGGGAAATATTGTGGTTTGACTAAACTAAGTTCTAAGAACGTTGGCCGCGGCAACATTTTTTGACAGAAATTGAAGAAAATCGATAGCTCCAATCTAGAGGTCACCCCAAACAAGCATGCCAGGTTTCAAAGCAATCCGATCATAAATGTACCCTGTAGGGTGTGCCAAAGGGAAATATTGAGTCTTCTGACTAAACTAAGTTCTAAGAATGTTGGCCGCGGCAACATTTTTTGCCGGAAATTGAAGAAAATCGATAGCTCCCATCTAGAGGTCTCCCCAAACAAGCATACCAGGTTTCAAAGCAATCTGATCGTAAATGTACCCTGTAGGGTGTGCCAAAGGGAAATATTGAGGTCTGACTAAACTAAGTTCTACGAACGTTGGCCGTGGCAACATTTTTTGCCGAAAATTGAAGAAACTCGATAGCTCCCATCTAGAGGTCACCCTAAATAAGCGTATCAGGTTTCAAAGCAATCAAATCATAAATGTGCCCTGTAGGGTGTGCCAAAGGGAAATATTGTGGTTTGACTAAACTAAGTTCTAAGGACGTTGGCCGCGGCAACATTTTTTGACAGAAATTGAAGAAAATCGATAGCTCCCATCTAGAGGTCACCCCAAACAATCATAAGAAGTTTCAAGTAATCTGATCATAAATGCGACCTGTGAGGTGTGCCAAAGGAAATTGTGGACGTACGTACTAACGTACTAACATACTAACGTACGTACGTTACGCCGACGGACGAGAAGTGATGGCAATAGCTCGGCTTGACTTTGTCAAGTTGATCTAAAAATAGGTAAAACGAACAGTAAAAACCCTCCCGACTTGCTATAACACGCCAGGTACGATTATGTTAATATGTCGATGCACAACTGAACTTGATCTGCACTGGTATTTATATAAAGGTTCAAACAACTCGAACTTGCAATAAACAAACAATGCAATTGATCAGTGGCGGCCGAGCAGTGATGAGCTCCCCCCACCCCACCCCACCCTCACTGGACTTGCTAGGGTTATGGGCCCCGGACATACCGAAGAAAACTTTGAATTTTATATTTAAAAGAAGCCATTTCCTTGCATCTAGAGACGGAATTGGCGATTCATTCACATCCACACGAATGGGGCCCCGGTTGGCTTCATGTAACTTCCCACATTTGCCCTCCCCCACCCCCCCTCTGGACCGGGGTCCACTGGACTTGTCCATTGTACTCCTTACGGGGTGAGCCGCCACTGCAATTGACATGCGTTAAATAGCTGCCTTATGCATTGAAACATCTATTAAATGGTCTATCAATAATGTTACAATCACATTATTTTACCGCAAGGGCAAATCCAGTCATCAGCGCACTTGGTATGCGCCTTCCCCCTACCCCCACCCCTATTTTCTCCCGGAGATGGGTTGTGCATTGTGGATATCTGTTTCGGGTGTGAGGAATCGCATCTTTTGGGATTAAATTTCAAAATTTGGTTGACAATACACTCCAGCAAACTTGGGCCTAGGTGCAGCACCCCCCCCCCCCCCTCCCCCCCCCATATGTCTCACCAAATTTAATTTGCTTCATTCCATGGCTGATTTTAAATAATTTTTTGTGACCTCAGACTTTGATATCATGAACTTTTTTTAAAGCCTTCATAAAGATCATGCTGGCCACCATTTTAGTGTCGTTAAGCTGACAAGTCACAACAACAGAACAAGCCTTTTAACCTCAAGCGATGTTTAAGATGCCAGTATTGCAGTCTCTCTGGTGGATTGCTGGTTTGGGGGGTTCCTGCCTTAAAACGTACCCCGTGCAGTCACTTAACTGTGACTTAGTTTATTCTTTTTCAAACAGAAATGTATCTTGTTTGTCTTAAAATAAAATTCCAAAGGTCCATTGTGGGTATTGTGAGGCTGGCGTAATCAGCTGGTTTCAATAATATCCATATTTGTATGGTTTTATTGAGAAACCTCTACTAGAAATTGAAGTCTGAGGGAGACTGTTTTAAGATAATCTTTCCAGGTGTTTTATGGCAGTTTTGTTGGGAAAAGGGTGAACAGGGGAGATTTCTAATAAGCTACCACAGAAATTAAGGTGGAAACTATTTATTTGCTATATCTGTGAACAATACCAAATTCCCTATCTCTTAAATCCATGCTCAGAGGTCAAAGGTTTTAAAATGAGGACCATTTGTTCTTTTTCAATTCAGAGAGGGGCAAACACATAACAAGTTAAATTATATGTTGAAAAACATTTGTTTTTTCTTTTTATTACAAATTTAACCACAAAAAAACAACAAATAAATGAAAGTAAAGTGTCAATGACACTGTAGCTTGTGTGTTGTGTTTGATGAAAAGGATAATGTTCAATGTTTATGAAAGGATTATGAAATAAGACAAGAATTGTGATAATTAGGAATATGTTCATTTTTGTTCCCTGCATGCTATGTTTTTGATAAAAATAATATGAGGTGTACACTGTACTAAAGAGCTGGGGGGTGGGTTAATATGACCTCACAGTTAATGTATGTGGCCCTCACAGTTAATGTATATTAACGAAAGTTAGCAAGTTACAGTGAAATTATTCCAAAAGGAGTCATCCAATCAAGTTACATTGAAATCCCTTCATAAATATGGCATGTAGACTGTGCTAAAGGTTTTCGGGCTTCGGGTCCCTGGAGTCGTCAGTTTCCCAATTGTGTCCAAAGGGGATGTTCTCATCTAGACAGGATATGAAGTCACCCTACCAAGTTGCAATGAAATCCCTTCATAAATGTGACCTGTAGACTGTGCTAAAGGTTTTTGGGCTTGGGCAGCAATCATGGTTGAATGATCGCAACCAAAAGGGAACATTCTCATCTGGGCATCATCTGGAGTGATCCTACAAAGTTACAATGAAATCCCTTCATAAATATGACCTGTAGACTATGCTCAAGATTTTCGGGCTTGGGCACCTGTAGCCATCACATATGACCAATCATGGCCAAAAGGGGATGTCAGCATCTGGGCATTATATGGAGTCAAACTAACAGGTTACAATGAAATCCTTCCATAAATATGACCTATAGACTATGCTAAAGATTTTGGGGTTTTGGGCTCAGGCAGCCATCAAGGCTGAATGATCGTGACCAAAAGGGGACGTGCTCAGGCAGCCATCAAGGCTGAATGATCGTGACCAAAAGGGGACGTGCTCATCTAGACATTATTTGGAGTCATCCTACCAAGGTACAATGAAATCCCTTCATAAATATCACCTGTAGACTGTGCTAAAGTTTTGCGGGCTTCAGGCCCCTGTAGCCGTCACAGTTGCCTAATGGTGTCCAAAAGGGGACGTTCTCATCTAGACATTATATGAAGTCAATCTACCAAGTCACAATGAAATCCCTTCATAAATATGAACTGAAGACTGTGCTAAAGGTTTTTGGGCTTTGGGCTTGGGCAGCCATCATGGTTGAATGATCGCAACCAAAAGCGGACATTCTCATCTGGGCATCATCTGGAGTGATCCTACGAAGTTACAATGAAATCCCTTCATAAATATGACCTGTAGACTATGCTCAAGATTTTCGGGCTTCAGGCACCTGTAGCCATCACATATGACCAATCATGGCCAAAAGGGGATGTCATCATCTGGGCATTATATGGAGTCAACCTAACAAGTTACAATAAAATCCTTCCATAAATACGACCTATAGACTATGCCAAAGGTTTTTGGGCTCGGGCAGCCATCAAGGATGAATGATTGCGACCAAAAGGGGACGTTCTCATCTGGACATTATTTGGAGTCATCCTACCAAGCTACAAAGAAATCCCTTCATAATTATGACCTGTAGACTGTTCTAAAGGTTTTCGGGCTTCGGGCCCCTGTAGCTGTCACAGTTGCCCAATCGTGTCCAAAGGAGGATGTTCTCATCTAAACATTATATAAAGTCAAGCCTACGAAGTTACAATGAAATCCCTTCATAAATATAACCTGTAGACTGTGCTAAGGGTATTCGGGCTTCAGGCTCAGGCAGTCGTAATGGTTGAATGATCGCAACCAAAAGGGGACATTCTCATCTGGGCATCATCTGGAGTGATCCTACGAAGGTACAATGAAATCCCTTCATAAATATGACCTGTAGACTGTGCTCAAGATTTTCGGGCCTCGGGCACCTGTAGCCATCACAGTTGACCAATCATGACCAAAAAGGAATGTCATCATCTAGGCATTATATGGAGTCAACCTAACAAGTTACAATGAAATCCTTCCATAAATACGACCTGTAGAATATTCTAAAGGTTTTGGGGCTCGGGCAGGCATAAAGGCTGAATGATCGCGACCAAAAGGGGATGTTCTCATCCAGACATTATTGGAGTCATCCTACCAAGCTACAATGAAATCCCTTCATAATTATGACCTGTAGACTGTTCTAAAGGTTTTCGGACTTCGGGCCCCTGTATCCGTCACAGTTGTCCAATCATGTCCAAAAGGGGACATTCTCATCTAGACATTATATAAAGTCAACCTACCAAGTTACAATGAATTCCCTTCATAAATATGACCTGTAGACTGCTAAAGGTTTTCGGGCTTCGGGCTCGGCAGCTGTCATGGTTGAATGATCGCACCCAAAGGGGACAATCTCATCTGGTCATCATCTGGAGTGATCCTACAAAGTTACACTGAAATCCCTTTATAAATATGACCTGTAGACTTTGCTCAAGGTTTTCGGGCATCTGTAGCCATCACAATTGACCAATCACGACCAAAAGGGGATGTCATCATCTAGGCATTATATGGAGTCAACCTAACAGGTTACAATGAAATCCTTCCATAAATATGACCTTTCGCCTATACTAATGGTTTTTGGGCTTGGGCACCCATCAAGGCTGAATGATCGCGAGCAAAATGGGACGTTCTCATCTAGACATTATTTGGAGTCATCCTACCAAGTTACAATGAAATCCCTTCATAAATATGACCTGTAGACTGTGCTAAAGGTTTTCGGGCTTCGGGCCCCTGTAGCCGACACAGTTGCCCAATCAGGACCAAAAGGTGACTTTCTCATCTAGACATTGTATGAAGTCAACCCACCAAGTTACAATGAAATTCCTCAATAAATATGACCTGAATTCCTCAATAAATATGACCTGTAGACTGTGCTAAAGGTTTTCGGGTTTTGGGCACGGGCAGTCGTCACGGTTGGCAGATCACGCCGAAATGGGGAAATTCTCATCTAGAGATCATAAGGAGTCATCCTACCAAGTTACAATGAAATCCCTCCATATTAAACATGACCTGCAGACTGTGCTAAAAGTTTTTGGGTTTCGGGCTTGGGCAGCCATCACGATTGATAGATCATGCCCAAAAGGGGGCGTTCTCATCTAGGCATTATACAGAGGCACCCTACCAAGTTACAATGAAATCCCTTCATAAATACGACCTGTAGACTGTGCTAATGGTTTTCGGGTTTTGAGCTTGGGCAGCCATTCCGGTTGCCCAATCGCGACCAAAAGGGGACGTTCTCATCTAGACATGACCCCAAACCTGCATATGAAATTTCGTGACAATCAGACAAGGACTGCGGGGTGTAGCCCGTGCTAAAGGAAAATGTGGACAGACTCACAGACTCACAGACTAACAGACTTGCGAACGCGTGATGGCAATAGCTTATCTTGATTATGTCAAGTTAAGCTAAAAACAATAGCTACTATAAAGAATATATATATTTCAGTATTTGATACTTCTGCTGATATACAGTAGTACTGGTGCTTGTCCTACAAAATCTTGAAACTTTTTGTATGAATTCTGATGGTTGTGAAACTGAGTATAGTATCATTGTGGGGTAAAATTTCAACCTCAGAATGAGAGATGACATCTGTAACTGGTTTGGTGCATTTCTTCTGGTCTGTTTTGAACTGCTGTGTTGATCTGTAGTGAAATCCTTGAAAAAAACGATGAATAGTTAGGGTATACTTGGAGTGGAAAAAAAAACAAGAGGCCCCAGGGGGCCTGAGGGCGCTCACCTGACATGGTAGCCTAAATATCAACCCAGAGAACTGATTTCAACAAGTTGGATCTGCTCCTCCTAAGAAAAGCTAATACCAACTAGACTTTATGATTCTGGAGAATCATGGCTTTTCCCGATGAGATTCCTTGATTTTTCATGCCCCTACAGTGTCTGATGAATTGTTTTTAACTGTCTCACTGAAGTTCTTTCATTGATGTTATGAGAAAGGTGGTTATAGTAGTCTCAAATGACTCAGTTTTATAAAAAAAATTGTTTAGGTAAAAACCATCATTAATGGTAGAGTGGGTTAATATCAATATCGTCGTCCCACAAGTTAATGACCGACAAAAGGAGTTATGTTTGTTTGACACATACCCTTTGAGTGCTCTGTCTATTTGAAAATGGTCAATTTTATCTCAAATGTATCCAAAATATTGATGTCTGGCCAATTGTAGAGGGTTAACATGTGCTAACAGGCATATTTATTCATGCAACTTGCAATTTCAAACCAAAAAGTGCGAATGGCCATTTTTACTTAAAATCTATAAGATGTTTTCAGAGAAATCCATGCGCATGCGCTCTTTTCGAATTCGAAGTAACGAAATGCGAAATTCGTATCGCTCTTCATGGAAAGTGATGCCGCAACTATCCATGAACAACGAGTGAAAATTTCATGGAAATCTGCCTAGAATTGGTTGGGATATAGCGTTTTGAAGAGAGGAGGTAACTGTCTGAATTTGGTCCTTCCTTTTCAAGCCAGTTCGAAAAAAAGACGTCGTGAATGGGCGCAGACTCCTTTAGAGCCCCCTCCCCACCCCTCTTTCTCTGTAAATGGAAGTTGCTTCTTTAAGACCGCCACCCAGGGATCCCAACACAACCTTTAAACCTAAGAGAATCGTCAGAAGTTTAAAGTGAAAAGAAATTGGCGGTGATTGGGTTTCTGGCAGGCAGGAAAAGATTGACGAAAATTTGCATATTGGACATTAAAATAGCACTTCTGACATACACGAACCGTGTCCAGACCACTGGAGGCAGCGACTTGAAATTTTCAGAACTTGTTCTACGAACCCTGGCCGACATTTTGGGATCTGTTTGGAGCGTCCGAGCCGCCTGGAAAACACCACGCATCGCTTGGAAGGAGAGAGTACTATTCGTCCCGACTCTATCAGTTCAGAATGGAAATGGGCAGTGTTGTAGATGACTGTGGAGCTGCGATTGAGCTTAAAGTCCCAGGTTTCGGTGCGGGGGAGGGGGGGGGGGTGTATCCTGACACTATCTTTAAACCATAGATAATCGGAAGAAGTTGCAGTGAAAAGAAATCGGCGGTGAGTAGGTGTTTTGGTAGGAAACGATTAACGAAAATTTGCCAATTTGCCATTAAAATTGCACTTCTCACAAACACGAACCGTGTCCAGACCGCCGAAGGCAGCGACTTCTAATTTTCAGAACTTGTTCTACTCACCCTGGCCGACATTTTGGCATCTGTTGCAAGTGTCGAGACCGCGTGGAGAACACCACGCATCGCGTGGAAAGTGAGAGTACTATTCGTCCCGACTCTATCAGTTTGGAATGGAATTGGGCACTATTGTAGACTACTGTAGAGTAGCGATTGAGCATAAAATCGGAGTTTTTTTGTGCCAAATTACCTAACCGGCTCCAAGGTATGATCTTTCGTCTGTACATCGCCCAGATCGTCTGAAGTTTATACCGTTACCATACGTTGAAGTAGCCTTTTGTCATTTTCGCCACTTTCGACCCAGATTTGAGGGTACCTTCCTTCAGCGAAATCTAGCCATGCTCACAACCACGCCCTCTCCCCGTCGGCCCGGGTGCTTCTAAAGATAGAAAGGTCAATGGGGAGGGGCCCGTTAGCAAACAAACGGGGGCAGGCGTAGTTGGTGAAAAACAGCAGGGGGGGGGGGGGGCACGTGGCCTAGGTAAAAGAAACAATAGGGGGCAGGTGTCCTAGGTAAAAAAACAGCAGGAAGGGGGGGGGGGGGGGGGGGGCGCAGATGTCCCCGCTAATTAATTTTAATAACAGGCAGGTGTTCATGGGGCAGGCCCACTGCTCGGTGTTCCAAATTTTCTATAGTACTTGGCCTTGACGGAAACAACACTTCAACAAGAAACAACGGGAAACCTATTTGCAGTAAAGCTGCAAATATAAACATGATTTTAGGACCATTCCATGGACAGTTTAAAGCCTACTGCGATATCAGCGTTTATTACTCTCGAACTTTCACTGCATCACTGCAGTATTTCACCCGAGTCGAGTTCTGACGTCATGCAAGTTTGACGGACATGCTTTCAATTTTGTTATTGAAAACAACATATTTATAATTTCGTGATTACTGATCGGAATTTTGAAAACGACACATGCAATCGCGAAAGAGTTTTCTGAAAAACACGATTCTGCAAAAGGTTTTAGTGAAATTTGATTATTTTTTTTATTTTCAATTTCGATGGCTCTTGTCGAAAAGGTGTTAATCACTGATCGTCCCAAACGAGATCAAAGACTGACGCTGTATATTAATAACACACAGAGAATCTTCTAAGAATATACACGCGCAATCCTAAAATGAAATAAATCAAGTCTTTTTCAGGTTTTACGAGAGAAATATGTCCAATTGTATCATTGAATCATGTTTAGGTATATGTGGGCGAGACATTTTCTATACGGACAAAATACAGACTCAATAAAATATTTGCCATTATTTTCCGCAGACGTATTTTTGTCTTTGCTTCTTGGGGAAATCCATGCTGCTAAATACAACGAAGGAGTGTTATCTAATTAGGTCAGAACCGTCAGGTGGTCGGGTCCGACACCGCACCCCGAAGTAGATTTAGTGGGGGTGTCGATTTTACAAGTAATGTAGGCAGCGTACACGGCATGGGCTGTCTGTCTTTAATCCTATAAACAGGGTTAAGGCTTGATTTTTTGAATACCCTTATTTATTTATTTATTTATTTATTTATTTATTTATTTATTGGTGTTTAAGGTCACATACTTATGCACAATGGCTAATCGTGACCGTGACAGTTTTATAGGTGGAGGAAGCCGGAGTACACGGAGAGAACCACCAAGCAACGACGAGCAACTGTCAGCTCCTCGACATTCTAACTCTGTTCAAGCTCCGCTCAAGCAGGGTTACAGAGGGTGAAGACATATGTTCCATCGACGTGCAGTATGCCTTAGTACACGGCGTCATCGTGCCCCCATGTCGGCAACCGGGCTAAAGTGCCTTGCCCAAGGACACAACGTGAGTCGTCCCGGACGGGGATCGGACTCGGGACCTCTAGCATAGAAGTACAACAGTCTACCACTGAGCCACCACGCTCCCTTGAATACCCTTAACACTATCATACATTATCCCTCATGAATTCTGAGTCTGATAAAAGAGGTTATGTTTACCTATTACAGACCCATTTGCTGCCCGAAAACAGCCGATTTTATCAAAATTTTGACGTTTAGCAGCCTGTAGCGGGATTAACAAACGACTAGCGGAATATTCTATCTATGCACTTTGTAAGACCTGCCAATGTCCAATTGTTCTTGAAAATCGCCAACAAGCAGTTAGCGAAATCCACAGAAAATGTAAATTTTAAGCTTTTAAGGGGTATCTCTCCTTATCCAGTCTAAAATAGGTTAAGTTTCATTCTTTTAAATACCCTTACTACTTACAAAACTGATCCTCTGTGAATTCTACGCGAGTAAAAGAAGTTATATTTCTCTGTTACATATCCATTGGGTGCTCTTGGTGTCTGAAAACAATCCATTTTATCAACATTTTGATGTTTAGCAGCTCGTGGAGAGTTAACGAATGCTCAACGGAATATTTTGTCCATGTAACTTGTAATGTCACATGAAGACCCGTGAATGGCCATTTTTTCTTGAAATCTACAAGATGTTTTTAAAAAATCCAGGGAAAACATGAAATTTTAAGTCTTTGATGGGTACCGCTGTTCAACCAGCCCAAAACGGGTTAAGACAGCACTAATGGGTTAATGCTGGTCTGATGAATTCCACTTCCAAAGA
This sequence comes from Pictodentalium vernedei, assembly GCA_031216915.1. NCBI lineage: Eukaryota > Metazoa > Mollusca > Scaphopoda > Dentaliida > Dentaliidae > Pictodentalium > Pictodentalium vernedei. The sequence continues at coordinate 403,260,639 of CM062295.1, forward strand.
AGGAGGTTATGGTTATCTCGCAGGTACACATTGCGTGCAATGGGTGCCCAAGAACAGTCCATTTTCTCAAAATTTCTATGCTTTGCAGCCTCTGGAGAGTTAACAAACGCTTACCGGAATATTTTGTCTATGTAACTTGTAATGTCACTCCAAGACCTGCAAATGGTCAATTTGTCTTGAATACTTACTAGATTTTTTGGAGAAATCCACAGAAAACTGGAATTTTAAGCTTTTAAGGGGTACATCTTAACCAGGCGAAAATGGGTTAAGACCTCGATTTTTTTTTTTAATACCCTTACTACTTACTAAATTTTTCTCTGTCAGTTTTGCATCCGGTAAAAGAAGTTATGTATCTCTGTGGCATTCCCATTTGTTGTTGTTGGTGTCCAAAAACAGACTATTTTTTCAAAATGTTGACATTTAGCAGCCCATGGAGGGTTAACAAATGCTTACTGGAATATTTTATCCATGCAACCGGTAATGTGACTCCAAGACCTATCAATGGCCATTTTCTGTTGAAAACTTACAAGATGTTTGTAACGAAATCCACGCAAAACATAATTTTTTTTGGGCTTTTGATGGGTATCGCTAATAACAACCCCAAAAGGGTTTAATGCTTGGGTTTTTGAATACCCTTATTACTTACAAAAATGGTCCTCAGTGAATTCCACTTCCAACAAAGGAGATTATGTGTAACTCTCGGACATACATTGTGTGGTGTGTGTGTCCGAAAACAGCCCATTTCAACAAAATTATGATGCTTGGCATTCTGTAGAGGGTTAATAAACGCTCAACAGAATATTTTGTCCATGCCACTTGTAATGTCACACAAAGACCTGCAAGTAGTCAATTTTTCTTGAAAACCTATGGAATGTATTTAGAGAAATCCACAGAAAATGGAAATTTTTAGATTTTAAGGGGTCTCTCTCTTTAGCCTGCCCCAAATGGGTTAAGACTTCGTTTTTTGAATACCCTTACTACTTACAAAAATGTTTCCCTATAGATTGTGCGCTCGATGAAAGAAATCACTTTTCTTTGTGGCGTACCCATTGGGTGCCGTTGGCGTCCAAAAACAGCCCAGTTTATCACAATTTTGAGTTTTAGTAGCCCGTGGAGGGTTAACAAATGCTCACCGAAGTATTTTGTCCATGCAACTTCTATTGTCACATCAAGGCCTGGGAGTGACAATTTTTTCATGAAAATCTACAAGACTCGTTTAGAGAAATCCACGGAAAACCTGAATTTTTTAGCTTTTTGGGGGTATTGCTGTTTAACCAGCCCAAAACGGGTTAATGCTTGGTTTTCTGAACACCATTATTACTTACAAAAATGATCTCCGGTGAATTCCACTTCAAATAAAGGAAGTTATGTTTATCTATCTTGTATCGTTTGGGTGCTCTGGGGGCCTGAAACCGGCCCATTTCATCAAGATTTCGATGTTTGGCAGCCTGTGGAGGGTTACCATATGCATCGCCTAATATGTCGTGTGTATCAAAGGTCGTGACATGGGCAGGTCTAGAAATGATGAATGTTTAAAAAAAATCCTAAAGACGTGTTTCGAGAAAGTGCCGATAAACCCCAATTTTGGCAGTTTTTTGCCAATTCTGGCGAAATAAGGGTTAAATCGAAAATTCCGCTTCGGTACATTTTTAGATTTTTTGCCCCTCTACGCGTGTGCTAAATTGTGTGAAAATCGGTTCGAAAATGGCTTCTGAATCGTACGGACAAAAATGTGTGGAAAAAAAAAACCCAAAAAAAAAACCCCCAAAAAAAAAAAAAATAATAATAATCCGTACAAAAACAATAGTCTTTTCCAGAGGGAAAAGCCTAAATATCCAAAGATTCTGACCAGTGGATCTAGAAAAAAGATTTTTAAAGAATATTCCTCATATTGTATTGAACTAAGTTTTAATTCGGGCTCCCACAGGGAGCTCAAATATGGACCTAGGGACATGGCTTGAACATACTTGAATCTCACCCCACTAAGGATGCTGCATACCAAATATCAAAACATTCCGACTGCTGGATCTGAAGAAGATTTTTAAAGAAAATTCCTCATTTTGAACTAAGTTATCATTCGGGCTCCCACAGTGAGTCCAAATATGAACCCAGGGACTTGGCTTCAACAAACTTGAATCTCACCCCCCTAAGGATGCTGCATGCCAAATATCAAAACATTCCAACTGCTGAATCTGAAAAAGAAAAATTCCTCATACTGACTAAGTTATAATTTGAGTTCCCACAGGGAGCCTAAATATGGACCCAGGGACTTGGCTTTAACAAACTTGAATCTCAACCCCCTAAGGATGCTACACACCACATATCAAAACATTCCGACTGCTGGATCTGAAGAAGAAGATTTTTAAGAAAATTCTTCATTTCGAACTAAGTTACAATTCAAGCTCCCACAGTGAGCCCAAATATGGACCTAGGGACATGACTTGAACAAACTTGAATCTCCCCCCCCCCCCCCACCCCAAGGATGCTGCATACCAAATATCAAAACATTCTGACTGCTGGATCTGAAGAAGATTTTTAAAGAAAATTCCTCATTTTGAACTAAGTTATAATTCGGGCTCCCACAGTGAGTACAAATGTGGACGTAGGGACATGGCTTGAACAAACTTGAATTTCACCCCCAAGGGTGCTGCATACCCAATATCAAAACATTCTGACTGTTGGATCTGAAGAAGAAGATTTTTAAAGAAAATTCCTCATTTTGAACTAAGTTATAATTCGGGCTACCACAGTGAGCCCAAATAGGAACCCAGGGACTTGGCTTGAACAAACTTGAATCTCACACCCTTAAGCATGCAGCATACCCAATATCAAAAGATTCTACTTGCTGGATTTTGAGAAGATTTTCAAAGAAATTTGCCTGAAATGCACTATGAACCCAGGGACTTGGCTTGAACAAACTTGAATCTCATCCCCCTAAGCATGCTGCACACCCAATATCAAAAGATTCTACTTGCTGGATTTTGAAAAGTAGATTTTTAAAGAAATTTGCATGAAATGCACTAAGTTCGAATTCGAGCTTCTATAGTGAGCCCAAATATGAATCCAGGGGGCCGATTTGAACAAACTTGAATCAGATCCACCCCACAACGTTGCATACCAAATATAAAAAGATTCTGCCTGCTGGATCTGGAGAAGAAGATTTTTTAAGAAATTTGCCTGAAAAGCACTAAGTTTGAATTCGGGCTTCTATACTGAGCCCAAATGTGAATCCAGGGGGCCGATTTGAACAAACTTGAATCAGATCCACCCCACAACGTTGCATACCAAATATCAAAAGATTCTGCCTGCTGGATCTGGAGAAGAAGATTTTTCAAGAAATTTGCCTGAAAAGCACTAAGTTTGTATTCGGGCTTCTATACTGAGCCCAAATGAGAATCCAGGGGGCTGATTTGAACAAACTTGAATCAGATCCACCCCACAATGTGGCATACCAAATATCAAAAGATTCTGCCTGCTGGATCTGAAGAAGACGATTTTTTAAGAAATTTGCCTGAAATGCACCAAGTTCGAATTCCGGCTTCTATACTGAGCCCAAATGTGAATTCAGGGGCCGATTTGAACAAACTTGAATCAGATCCACCCCACAATGTTGCATACCAAATATCAAAAGATTCTGCCTGCTGGATCTGGAGAAGAAGATTTTTTAAGAAATTTGCCTGAAATGCACTAAGTTCGAATTTAGGCTTCTATAGTGAGCCCAAATATAAATCCAGGGAGCCGATTTGAACAAACTTGAATCAGATCCACCCCATAATGCTGTATACCAAATATCAAATGATTCTGCCCACTTGTGCGGGAGAAGAAGATTTTTTAGTAATTTCTCTAATTTAATCCACAGCTACCTAATATTTCTTTTGTTCTCTGTCATGAAAACAAGCCCTATAAAATCACACCAAGTACGGTTTTGATGAGAACAGCTCAGTAAAACAGTACCAATATCTGGATATTGCGATGGTTTTGAAACAGTCCCAATAACTAGATATTTGTACGACTGTCATGGTACTGTAATCATAACCATTCAAAAGTAAAGATGCTGTAAAGGAGGTGTGAAAAACTTTCTAACACATGAATTATCGACAAGCTTTTCTCGACAAAGCTACTGAATTGAGTGTGCATCTTGTCCAAATTATAATGTACTTATAAATTTTTTGCTGCTTTTAATAACCAACAGCCCTGGTAACCTAAAAAGGACTCCCGTGGAAACCTCGTAAGTGAAGCAGTGCTTGTTTGCTGTGGTAAACAAGTTCAGTTTTACTGGTAAAATAGGACCTGGTCACCAGTGCCCGGGGTAGAAGTCCCCTAAAATGGGCAGCATGGGTGTAAACGATTGGCTAAACTTGACTTTACACCTTTTTTTTGCGGTCACAATTAGCCATAGCTGCAGAAAAGTGACCTTAAACACCAGTAAATAAATAAATAACCTAAAAAAAATGACCTTTTTGAAATATTAAGACGGCAATCAGGCACCACCACCTGCCACCCCTGAGGGAAAGCGAACCTCTCCTTCAGATAAAAAAAAGAATTATTCTTCCAAATGCTTTAAAAATGAACGATTATTAAATTTATCTTCCGCACTTTCAATGAGGGATTGAATAAGTGTTCCACCCTTGAGCTGAGACATTATATTAATCCACAGCTACCTAATATTTCTTTTGTTCTCTGTCATGAAAACAAGCCCTATAAAATCACACCAAGTACAGTTTTGATGAGAACAGCTCAGTAAAACAGTACCAATATCTGGATATTGGGACGGTTTTGAAACAGTCCCAATAACTAGATATTTGTACGATTGTCACGGTACTGTAATCATAACCATTCAAAAGTAAAGATGCTGTAAAGGAGGTGTGAAAAACTTTCTAACACATGAATTATTGACAAGCTTTTCTCGACAGAGCTACTGAATTGAGTGTGCATCTTGTCCAAATTATAATGTACTTTTTAATTTTTTCTTGCTTTTAATAACCAACAGCCCTGGTAACCTAAAAAGGACTCGTGTGGAAACCTCGGAACTGAAGCAGTGCTTGTTTGATGTGGTAAACAAGTTGTTTTACTGGTAAAATAGGACCTGGTCACCAGTGCCCGGGGTAGATGTCCTCTAAAATGGGCAGCATGGGTGTAAATGATTGGCTAAACTTGACTTTACACCTTTTTTTGTGGTCACAATTAGCCATAGCTGCAGAAAAGTGACCTTAAACACCAGTAAATAAATAAATAACCTAAAAAAACCGCCCTTTTTCAAATATTAAGACGGCAATCAGGCACCACCACCCGCCACCCCTGAGGAAAAGCGAACCTCTTCTTCAGATAAAAAAAAGAATTATTCTTCCAAATGCTTTAAAAATGAACGATTATTAAATTTATCTGCCGCACTTTCGATGAGGGATTGAATAAGTGTTCCACCCTTGAGCTGAGACATTATATTAGCGGGAGAACAAATTACGTCATGATGTGAGTTCACTTCGAAGCCACAGATCTGTTCACAATATCTGAACTCCTGATGCGTGTCATAACTTCAATAGACTTTCTAGCAAGCAAACAATGGGTTATGCCCATTTTGTTTTTCGGGGGTAGAGCAAGCAAAAAGTGTTTTAAAATGTGGTTTTACTTGTGTCAAACTTTCTAAAATATAATTTTTTTTTACTTTTGTTAACATTGAGGGGCTGTGGATTAAATCACATATATCACTATTTTGTGTACTATATGGGTAAATAATTGTACAGTTGTGCAGGTGTCCTCCAATATTTGGACTTGGCTTCGCCTCGTCCAAAATATCTCCGGACACCTGCACAACTGTAGAATTAGTTACCCATATATTACACAAAATAGTGACATATCTATTACATACATAGGGTGCTATCGGAGTTATGCCCCCTATGGAGCCCCAAGTTGGCATGTCCATTTCATTTGAACAAACTTGAATTGACATATGGTAATGAACATCCGTACCAAGTTTCAAGCAAATCGACCTAGCGGTTTCAGAGGAGAAGTCGTTTGAAAAATGTTCACCACGCGGGACGGACGACGACGACGGACAGCAAGTGATAAGTTTAGCTCCCTTCAGTGAGCTAAAAATAAAAATAAAAACAGCCCTCCCTCACTGAATTTGGAAAACCAATTGCCTGAGAACCAAAACATTTTTTTTTTTTGGCCTTAAAGTGAAATTATTCCAAAACGAGTCATCCTATCAAGTTACAATGAAATCCCTTCATAAATATGACCTGTAGTCTGTGCTAAAGGTTTTCGGGGTTTGGGTTCTCATCTAGACATTATATGGAGTCATCCTACCAAGGTACAATAAAATCACTCTATAAATACGACCTGTATACTGTGCTATAGGTTTTCAGGTTTTGGGATTGAGCAGTCATCACGGTTGACAGATCACAACCAAATGGGGAAGTTCTCATCTAGACATCATACAGTTGTCCTACCAAGTTACAATGAAATCCCTCCATATTAAATATGACCTGTAGACTGTACTAAAAGTTTTGGGGTTTTGGGCTTGGGCAGCTGTCACGGTTGACAGATCATGACCAAAAGGGGACATTCTCATCTAGACATTAAGTAGCGCCATCCTTCCAAGTTACCATGAAATCCCTTCATAAACACGACCTGTAGACTGTGCTGAAGGTTTTAGGGATTTGGGCTCAGGCAGCCATCACGGTTGACCGATCGCGACCAAAAGGAGGACGTCCTCATCTAGACATTATACTGAGTCATCCTACCAAATTACAACGAAATCCCTTCATAAATATGACCTGTAGTTAGTGCTAAACGTTTTCAGGTTTTGGGCTGGGGCAACCATCATGGCTGAATGATCGCGACCAAAAGGGGACGTTCTCATCTAGACATTATCTGGAGTCATCCTACAAATTACAATCAAATCCCTTCATAAATTCAACCTGTAGACTGTGCTAAAGGTTTTCAGGCCCCTGTAGCCATCACACAGTTGACCAATCGCGACCAAAAAGGGATGTGTTCATCTAGACATTATATGGAATCATTCTATCAAGTTACAATGAAATTCCTCCATAAATACGACCCGTAGACTGTGCTAAAGGTTTTCAGGTTTTGGGCTCAGACAGTCATCACGCTTGACTGATCACGACCAAATGGGGAAGTTCTCATCTAGATATCATACCGAGTCATCCTACCAAGTTACAATGAAATCCCTCCATATTAAATACGACCTGTAGAGTGTGCTAAAGGTTTTCAGGTTTTGGGCTCGGACAGTCATCACGCTTGACCGATCATGACCAAATGGGGAAGTTCTCATCTAGACATCATACCGAGTCATCCTACCAAGTTACAATGAAATCCCTCCATACTAAATATGACCTGTAGACTGCACTAAAAGTTTTTTGGGTTTTGGGCTTGGGCAGCCATCACGGTTGACAGACATGACCAAAAGGGGACGTTCTCATCTAGATATTATACGGAGTCATCCTACCAAGTTACCATGAAATCCCTTCAAAATATGACCTTTAGACTGTGCTAAAGGTTTTGGGGTTTGGGGCTCGGGTTAGCATCACGGCTAGCCGATAGCGACCAAAAGGGGATGTTCTCATCTAGACATGACCTCAAACCTGCATATGACATTTTGTGATGATCAGTCAAGAACTACAGGGTGTAGCCTGTGCTAAAGGAAAATGTGAACAGACTCACACACTAACAGACTTCCGCACGCGTGATGGCAATAGCTTATCTTGACTTTTGTCAAGTTAAGCTAAAAATGATCCTCCATGAATACTACGGGCTCTAAAAGAAGTTCTGTTTATCTGTAATCCATTGGGAGATGTTGGTGCCTGAACACAGCCCATTTTATCAAAAGTTTGATGTTTAGCAGCCTGTAGAGTGTTAACCAACGTTTCCCGGAAAATTTTGTCTATACATCATGAAGTGTCAGATAAATACCCGGTAATGGTCTTCCTTTTTTTTTTGAAAGTCTGCATGACGCGTTAGAAGAAATCCACAGAAAATAGGAATGTTAAGCTTTTAAGGGGTAGCTCTCTTTACCCAGCCCAAAATGGGTTAAGACTTGGATTTTTGAATACTCTTACAAAGATTTTTCCCTCTAAATTTTGCGTCCGATAAAAGAAGTTATGTTTCTCTGTGACCTACCCACTGGGTACTGTTTGTGTCCAAAAACAGCCCACTTTATCGGAATTTTGACATTTAGCAGCCCGTGGAGGGTAAACAAATGCTTACTTGAATATTTTGTCCATGCAACTTGTAATGTCACACCAAGGCCTGTGAATGACCATTTTTTCTAGAGAATCTTTAAGACTCGTTTTGAGAAATCCACAGAAAACACGTTTCTTTAGCTTTAGAGAGGTACTGCTGTTTATACAGTCTAAACCAGGTTAACGCTTGGTTTTTTAAATACTCTTATTACTTACAAAAATGAACCTCGTTGAATCCCACTTCCAATAAAAGAAGTTATGTTTATCTCTCGTGTACCCTTTGGGTGCTGTCGAGGGCCCAAAAACGGCCCATTTCATTAAAATTTTGATGTTTGGCAGCCTGTGGAGGGTTAACAAATGCATTGCCTAATATCTCAAGTATATCAGTTATTGTGTCACAGTCAGGTCTAACAATGATGAATGTTCAAAAAAAATTTACAAGACGTGTTTTGAGAAAGTGACAATAAACCCTAATGTTGACAGTTTTTTGCCAATTCTGCCAAAAGAAGGGTCAGATCAGAAATTCTTCATCGGTACATTTTTAGGCTTGTGCTCCTCTTTGTGTGTGCAAAATTGTGTGAAAATCAGTTCGAAAATGGCTTCAGAATCATATGGACAAAATGTGTGGAAAAAAAATAAATAATAATAATAATCCGCAGAAAAACAAGAGTCTTTTCCAGAGGGAAAAGCCTAATGATCCATAGAAAAACAATAGTCTTTTCCATAGGGAAAAACCTAACAATGGTTGTAAAGGTCATATGAATGTCTACATGACTCTGACAAGGTGACAGGAGGAGTGGGGTTGGGGGTTCGGGGAGAAGATGTCCAGGCCTGGTTATCTTCCCCAGACCCATGTCAAAATATAATATAGAAAACTTGGGAAAAAAAGATTCTTCCAACCATATACTGTTAAATACCGAGAGCAGTGAAACCAGAAATAGACAATCTTAGAATCTTGCAGCAATTTTTAGGACAAAGAGGATGGAGAGGAAGATGCCCAGGCCTGATTATCTTCCCCCTCACCCATTCAAAAACCATAGCAACCATTTGAAAAAAACTAAAAAAATGAAAATTTTGGAAAGCTGTACTAATATTTGTAAACTAATAAATAAAAGGCAGCTCAGCCACAGTGTCCCCCAAAACGGTGGCCTCATTTCGAGTGGGGGCGTTGTAGATATATCCTATATGAACAAAAAGAGAATCATTTTATCCAAACTGGAGTTATCCAAAAACCTCAAATCTTAAAATTTCAAGGTCAAAAAAGGGCATAACTCTAGTAAAAATGATCGGTCCGAACCCATATTTGAACTTGACCTGTATTTTTACCCCGGAAAGTCACATACCAAAATTCTTTCCGATCAAATAATCCTAACTGGAGTTATCATCCAGACATCGCAAATCTTGAAATTTCTAAGTCGAAAAAGGGGTATAACTCTAATAAAAATAATCTGGCCGAACACATATTCGAACTTGACCTGTGGTTAGGGCTAAGAAGGTAACATACCAAAATTGATTCCAATCAAATGATCCAAACTGGAGTTATCATGGGGACACCAAGTGGGACAGATGCACAGATGCATGGACACCGCTCATTTCTACAGTTCCCCGAAAAATTTTTCGGGGGACAATTACAAACAGCCAATCTTAGAACTTTTGTAAATTCTTTTTAGATTTTGTCAAAATATATATCACAGACATGGAAAAAGGAAGATATATATTATTTTAATGAGATACTATTCAATCTTATTGACTGAATTGGAATAAGACAACCTTGCAATCTTTATAACAGTTCTTCAGAATTTGACAGGGTGAGGGGGAAGATGTGCAGGCTTGGTTGTCTTCCCCCTCACCCTGTCAAAATATTTATTAACCGTGAAAAGAAATTTTGGAATGCTGTACTGATATTTGTACACTAAGAATTAGAAAAAGCCTATCTTAGAACCTCTGTAACTTTTTTTTGATATTTTGACAGGGTGAGGAGGAAGATGAATTGTTTCTATAAAATTCATTCAAAATATTTCTCTCCCTAACTTATTCCACATTTTGTTATGTGTTCATGAGTAATTTTATACAAGGATTTTGCTGTTTAATATCAAATGTATTCAAATATTGTGAAATAATAGTAAAAAGAAACCAAATTAGATGAATAGATTTAGGTGGTGGGAAGATATACAGGGTGGAGTGGGGGGATAGATTCCAGGGGGGTGCGGTGGGGGGAAGATATCCTGCTACACCGGTATACAGGTAGACTCACTTTTACTTGATAAAAATTTGGAGGTTTGGCATAATTTTGGGGGGTCTGTCAGGTTAATAATAATAAGTTATCCTAAACACAGTTTTGGGGTTTTTTTTGCCTGACATTTTACAACATTACAGGCAGAGATATGTTATAATTATTTATTCAACTGATACAATCAACAAAGATGCCTTGTCAGCTGTATGTGGAAGATGTTGTAATTGCAGGGCTGATCTGATAGGTATATATATAGTTTCTATAAGCTCATGGACAACCGAAACCGCAACTGTTTTTAAAAAAAAACAAAAACAGAAACAGCAACTGCAGTGTAAATCCCCCCCCCCCCCCCCTCCCCCCAGCTCTATGGTGGATCTGAAGAAGATTTTCCCCAGGATTGCACTAAGTTAAAATTCAAGCTCCCATAGGGAGCCCAAATCTTAACCCATACATTTGAGTTGAAGAAACATGAATCTGATCCCCTGTCCCCTCCCCCACCACCCTGAGATGTTGTATACCAAATATGAAAGGATTCTGCCTGGTGAATCAGAAGAAGATGATTTTAAAAAAAATTCCCTCATATTGCACCAAGTGAAAATTCAGGCTATCATAGGGGCTTCAAATATGAGCCCAGGGGGCCTGATTTGAACAAACTTGAATTTGACACCCCTAGAGATGTTGTATACAAAATATGAAAGGATTCTGTCTGGTGGAGCTGAAGAAGATTTTTAAAGAAATTTCATCATATTGCACTAAGTTGAAATTTTGGTCTACAATAAAGAGCACAAAGATTAACCTAGATTCCCGATTTGAACACACTTGAAACTGACCCCCTTAGAGATGTTACATACCAAATATGAAATCATTCTGACCAGTGGGTCTAAGAAGATGATTTTTTTACGATTTAAATTTTTTAAAATATGCGGTCAGCATATATTTTACCCTCCGTCCCCCCCACCCCCCTACAGAACATCCTTACACAGCTGATGACAATTTTTTTTTTACCACTCAGTTCTATGGGTCCTAAGGATGTTTCATACCAAATAACCATTCTCTGTTCCGTGTGGGGTTTGGGAAATATTGGAGTTTGAAAATATTTCTATTTTTAGATAATGGGGTTCCCACTGGGACACAAGACAAATTTTTTTTGCATGAATCAATTAATATAACACATTAAATTTGGTGCAAATCGGACCATCAAGTCAGAAAATAGAAACTTTGGGCAGAGCCAAAAATCTTCGCCCTCCCATTACAAAGGCAATATTGCTTCACGAACTTCGTTTGAACAAAACTGAATCTACACCTCAAAAGGAAGCTCCATACAAAATATCACGTCATTGTACCCACTGGTTCATGAGAAGATTTTTAAAAAAATTTGGAGCATTTTCCCCACCCCTCCCTATGGGGCTGGGCATGTTGAGTTGAACAAAAGTGCAATGCCTCCTCAGCACCATCACTCACACAAACTTTCACTTGATTGTTGGCCCTGTGGTTCTGGAGGAACATGGTGTTGATGGACAACGGATGGAGAGCAATTCAATAAGCTCAGCTTGACTTTGTCAAGGTGAGCTAAAAAGGCATAAGATAGGTATGGGAGGGTATGTGGCAACGGCTTGAGGCCTTGGGCATGGGAGGTGAGTTTGTTGAAATTCTGAAAGCATAATATAAAGATTTACAGAATGAGCTAAACCTGGGGAACAAAACAAAACGTGCCTATGGCGATAGGCCATAAGCAGGGGTGTAAACTTTTGCCAATTCTTTTCGCACTGTACATCAGAGATTTGGGAGATAAACTCCTACATAGAGACGAGGGTGTAGCGGTGGAGGCCTGAAGACCACAGGGCTATTTTTCCCAGATGATATGTTACTAGTGTTTGAAAGCAAAGGGTGAAGGGGGGGGGGGGGGGGGGGGGTAGAGAAGATGCTGGAAATTGTTTTTGGAGATATGGGAACAAATGGAGATTCACACTAAATGAGAGCAAAAGCAAAGTTATACTTCTGGTTCATAATGTGGCGAGTGGGGAAGTTCTGTATTCCAGAAGGTGGTTGCAAACTCCTTAGAGAAGTAGAGACATGTGACTTTGAGTATTTAGGGGTAAATATATTTATTTATTGGTGTTCAAGGTCATATACTTATGCACAATGGCTAATCATGACAGTGACAGTTTTACGGGTGGAGGAAGCCGGAGTACCTGGAGAGAACCACCGAGCAACGACAAGCAGCTGCCAGCTCCCCAACAGCATAACTCCGCACTGCAGCACAGGCAGGGTTAGAATGGTTGAGGCATGAGTACAATCGACGTGCAGTATGCCTTAGTACGCGGCGTCATCGTGCCCCCATGTGGACAATCGGGGTTAAGTACCTTGCTCAAGGACACAAAGCTGAAGTCTGAATTGATCGCTCAGACAGTCACCCATCCAATGATTAACCGGGCTTGGCGTTGCTTAACTTCGGTGATCTGACGAGAACTGGTTACCGCAACGCCACCCTGCCCCCAGGGGGAAATGTAAACATTACGGGAAGAGACATGTACCAAAACCACATGAATAAAATAACTGTGAAGGGGAGGCAAATCCTTAATCAAATGAAACTGACATGGAGAAACAACTTCAATAAGGTTTTTATGAGAAAACCAATTTGGACAAGAAAGTCTATCGGCATCCATATTCCCACCTACTTTTATGTTATGATAGGAATAATCTCATTATCAACCTGAACACGTATTCAAACCTAATAAAGTCACACAAAAAATATCATTTAATTTCTTTAATCACAACTATATATCTTCCAACAACCTGGAATTTTGGTAAATTCAAAGTCGACAAGGGATATAACTCTGGTAAAATTACTTCAATTAAAACTTCCTTTCCATATGCACATGTACACATCATACTCGTACTGCACACCAAGTTTCATAAAATCCAATGAAAAATGCAGGTATTATATAAGCAGACAAGCATTTGTGATGGAAATTCTTATAAAACCAAGGGCCATAACCATGCAAAATTCATCACATCGAAAATTCCAGACCACATGCACATCTACATTTGATACTGATACTTTAGACCAAATTTCGTAAAAATCCCCCGCAAAATTGAGGAGTTAAGCAGACAAGCCTTTGTGATGGAAATTTTGCTATTTCCAAGGGCCATAACTATGCAAAATTTGTCGCATTAAATCATGTCTAACCACATACACATCTACAGTTGATACTGATACTTCAGACCAAGTTTTGCAAAAGTCAACTGAAAACAGTAGGAGTTAAGTGGACAAAGTTTGTGACAGAAGACGGATGGACAGCCAGATGGATGGATGGATGGATGGACAGCCAGATGGACGGACGAACACCATTTCAATGTAACCACACAAAATTTGTCGCATCGAAAATGCCTGACCACATGCACAACTGCACTTGATAATGATACTGCAGACCAAGTTCCATAAAATTCAATGAAAACTGTAGGAGTTAACCAGACAAAGTTTGAGATGGAAGGACGGACTGACGGTTAGGCAGACAAACACCACTTCAATATCCCCCTTCCGACTTCGTCAGGGGGGATAATGAAAGTGTCAGTGACACTGTAGCTCAACTTGATAATCTTGAAATTGGTAAGTTATAAGTGAAATGGCAAAATGGAAGATTGAAGATCACTGGCTCCAATGTTATTTGGTGAAACTTCAACATAACAGCATTGTGTGTGCACAACGTCAGAGCAATCAATACATTTTTAAATGTAAATGTTGATACAAATGCAATAAGTTTATGGGTCATTGTAAAAGACAACTGTTTTCACAGAAACTATTGCTAATCGATAGCTCTTATCTAGTGGTCTCGCATAATGACACACCAAGTTAAATGAAAGTGTCAATGATACAACTTGTGTAAGACATGTACATGTATAGTATGTGACACCACAATGACACACATCTAGGTAATGACCTGATAACAAAGGTACATATAAAGTATTGTAACAGTCTGTACATAAATGCTGACCGTAGCCTGTGACAAACTTTTAGTTAAGTATTGTAAAGGTGGGCGACAGTTGGATGCTAAACTAGAAAAGAAATCTTCAAGTCCCAGAGTGGGTCTGATTGAACCCAAAAATATTTGTTCTCATAGCACAGTGATAACAAAGGCACCCAAAAACACTCGTTCCTGTCCCAAAGTGATAACAAAGGTACCCAAGAAGTTTCGTGAAGATCGGTTCATAAATACAGCCTCTAGCCCAAGAGGTATTGACATGTGCACTTACTGTGTAAAAGTAGCACTGAATAAATCAAAGTTCATCTAATTTGCATAATTTCTACAGGAGAAAAAACCCTGTATTACATGTGATGTATTCTATGTTACTAAACATTCATTCAAAAATTTATTCAAATCAGTACTTTCATATAGAAGTTTTGTACTAAAAAGTCATTGTACCTAATTTTGGCACAAAATGGCCGCTGGCAGCCATCTTGAATTTTGGATCGCACCTAAAAACACTTATTCGCGTCCCAAGGTGATAACAAAGGTACCCAAAAAGTTTCATGAAGATCGGTCTATAAATAGAACCTCTAGCCCGAGTCGTATTGACATGTGCACTTACTGCGTATAAGTAGCACTGAATAAATCAAAGTTTATCTAATTTGCATAATTTCTGTACAAGAAAAATACCCGTATTATATGTGACGTATTCCATGTTACTAAACAATCAGACAAAAATTCATTCGAATCAGAACTTTCATACAGAAGTAGTTCTGTACAAAAACTGATTGCACTAACTAAGGTACAAAATGGCTGCTGGTGGCCATCTTGAATTTCGGACCGGACCCCAAAACACTCGTTCTCATCCCACGGTGATAACAAAGGTACTCAAGATGTTTTGTAAAGATCGGTTCATAAATACGGCCTCTAGCCTGAGCCGTATTGAATTGTTGATGGACAGATGGAAGACAGGCCATGGCATAACCTCAAATTTGATGTCAGAATTGAGTTAAAAACAATCCTATGATAAATGTACCCTGTAGGCTCTGTCAAAGAACGATCCTGATGCACAAATGCAATAAATTCAAAGGTTATTGCGAACAGCAACAGTTTTTGTTGGAAATGAAAAGAAAATCGATAGCTCCTATTTTGGTCAACCTGAATAAGCATACCAAGTTTCAAAACAATCCGATGATGAATGTGCCCGCTGAGACATGCCAAACGAAGATGTTAATGCACAAATGCACGAAGTTTGAAAGTCATTGCTAGCAGCAATGTTTGTTTTTTGTTTTCTTTTAATGGAAATTCATAAAATACACCCTGCAGAGAGTGCAAAGGGGATAAGTTGCTGCACAAATGCTCTAAGATCAAAGACTGGTGCTAATGAAAATAATTTTTTATGGAAATGAAAAAAAATCAATAGATCATGTCTAGAGGTCACCTCAAACACAGATACAAAGTTCCAAAGCAATCTGATCATAAATATGCCTGTAGGGCATGCTAGAGGAATATATTGATGCCTGACTAATTTAAGTCCGAAGTTTGAAGGTTGTTGCCCAACATCAATGTTTTTTGACGAAAATAGAAGAAAAACGAGAGGTCACCCTGAACAAGCATACCAATTTTCAAACCGATCTGATCCTAAATGTGCCCTGTAGAGGGTGACAAAGGAATATATTGTTGCCTGACTGATCTAAGTTCAAAGGTCGTTGCCAGCTGCAACATTTTTTTGGAAAATGAAAGTGTTGTTGACACTGTAGCTTAACTTGACAAACTTGAACTTGGTAAGCCAGAAGTGAAATGGCAAAATTGAATCTCATTGGTACCAATGTTATTTGGTGAAATTTCATCATAACAGCATTGTGTGTGCACAATGTCTGAGTAATCCACGTATTTTTAAATGTAAACTGTAATGCTGGCTAAAGGAAGAATGTTGA
The DNA here is from genome assembly GCA_031216915.1 of Pictodentalium vernedei. Lineage (NCBI taxonomy): Eukaryota > Metazoa > Mollusca > Scaphopoda > Dentaliida > Dentaliidae > Pictodentalium > Pictodentalium vernedei. The sequence goes on from CM062295.1 coordinate 403,276,978, forward strand.
TACACAAATGAAGTAATTTCAGAGGTTATTGTAAATCCCGCCTAATGAGCACACAAAGTTGAAAAACCATCCTAAGAAGAATGTGCCATGTTGGCCATGTCAAAAGAAGAATGTTGATGAACAAATGCAATAAATTCAAAGATTGTTGCTAACAGCAACAGTTTGTGATGGAAATGAAAAGAAAATCAATAGCTCCTATCTTTGTCACCCTGCATGAACATACAAAGTTCCAAAACAACCTGATAATGAATGTGCTCCTCTGAGGCATGCCAGAAAAGATGTTAATGCACAAAAGCACTAAATTTGAAGGTCACTGCTTGTGGGTTTTTTTTTCTTTTTTATGGAAATTCATAAATATACCCTGCAGAGACTGCACAAATGCAGTAAGTTTAAAGGCTGGTGATAATGACAATAATTTTTTATGGAAATGAAAAATGAAAGTGTCAATGACACTGTAGCTCAACTTGTCAAGACAAAGACATGTACATTTATAGTATGCGTCACAGCAATGACAAACATCTAGGTAATGACCTGATAACAAAGGTACATATAAAGTATTGTAACGGTCTGTACATAAATACTGACCGTTGTAACAAATGCATAGGTAAAGTATTGTAAAGGTGGGTGACAGTCAGATGCAAAACTAGAAAAGAAATCTTTGAGTCCCAGAGTGGGTCTGACTGAACCCCAAAATATTTGTTCTCATAGCACAGTGATAACAAAGGCACCCCAAAACACAATCGTTCCTGTCCCAAGGTGAAAACAAAGGTACCCAAGAAGTTTTGTGAAGATCAGTTCATAAATATGAGCTGTATAGAACTTGTGACAAAAAACTGATTGGACCTAATTTCGGTACAAAATGGCCACTGGCAGCCATCTTGAATTTTGGACCGTACCCAGAAACACTCATTCTTGTCCCAAGGTGACAACAAAGGTACCCAATAAGTTTTGTGAAGATCGGTTCATAAATACAGCCTCTACCCTGAGCCGTATTGACATGTGTGCTTACATTGTGTAAGTAGCACTGAATAAATCAAAGTTCATCTAATTTGCATAATTTCTGCACGAAAAAAAATCCCTTACAATATGTGCTGTATTCCATGTTACTAAACATTCATAAAAAAATTTATTCAAATCAGAACTTTCATACAGAAGTTCTGTACAAAAGACTGATTGCACTAATTTTGGTACAAAATGGCTGCTGGTGGCCATCTTGAATTTCGGACCACACCCGAAAACACTCGCTCTCATCCCAATGTGATAACAAAGGTACCCAAGAAGTTTCGTAAAGATTGGTTCATAAATATGGCCTCTAGTCTGAGATGTATAGAAGTTGTGTACAAAAACTGATTACACCGAATTTCGGTACAAAATGGCCACTGGCAGCCATCTTGAATTTTAGACCGCACCCAGAAACACTCGTTCTCATCCCAAGGTGATAACAAAGGTACCCAAGACATTTCGTGAAGATCAGTTCATAAATACAGACTCTAGTCTGAGCCGTATTGACATGTGTACTTACTGTGTGTAAGTCGCACTGAAAAAATCAAAGTTCATCTAATTTGCATAATTTCTGCTCGAGAAAAAAACCTGTATTATATGAGATGTATCCCATGGTACTAAACATTCACACAAAAAATTATTCAAATCAGCGCTTTCATATGGAAGTTCTGTGCAAAAATCTGATTGCACCTAATTTTGTACAAAATGGCTGCCATCGGCCATCTTGAATTTCGGACCGGACCCAAAAACACTCGTTCTCGTCCCACGGTGATACCAAAGGTACCCAAGAAGTTTCGTAAAGATCGGTTCATAAATACGGCCTCTAGCCCGAGCCGTATTGGCATTTGCACTTACAGTGCTGAAAGTAACACCACAAAACATCAAAATTACTCTAATTTGCACAATTTACGCACGAGAAAAAAACCCGTATTATATGTGATGTATCCCATGGTACTAAACATTCATACAAAAAATTATTCAAATCAGAGCTTTCATATGGAAGTTCTATACAAAAAAACAGATTTCTGCATCATCAGTACAAAATGGCGGCTGGCAGCCATCTTGAATTTCGGACCGCACCCAAAAACACTCGTTCTCGTCCCACGGTCATAACAAAGGTACCCAAGAAGTTTCGTAAAGATCGGTTCATAAATACGGCCTCTAGCCCGAGCCATAGCAGCTTGGCACTTACAGCTCTGAAAGTAACACTAAATAAATCAAAGTCAGTCTAATTTGCATAATTTACGCATGAGAAAAAAACCCGTATTATATGTGATGTATCCCATGGTACTAAACATTTATACAAAACTTTATTCAAATCAGAACTTTCATACAGATGTTCTGTACAATAAACTGATTTTTGCATCATCGGTACAAAATGGCCGCTGGCAGCCATCTTGAATTTCGGACCACACCTAAAAACACTCGTTCCCGTCCCAGGGTCATAACAAAGGTACACAAGAAGTTTCGTAAAGATCGGTTCATAAATACGACCTCTAGCCCGAGCCATAGCCAATTGTTGACATACGGACAGACGGACAGATGGACAGACGGACAGACAGACGGACGGACGGACAGACGGACGGACGGACAGACGGACGACGGGCCATGACAATAGCTCAAATTTGACTTCGTCAAAGTTGAGCTAAAAATGAATAGCTCACATCTAGATGTCAGCCCGAACACACATACCAAGTTACAAAGTGATCCAATCATAAATGTGCCTGGAAGGGTGTGTCAAAGGGTAAGATTGAGGTCTCACTAAACTAAGTTCAAAGGTCAGCGGCAACATTTTTCAACAGAAATTGAAGAAAATTAATAGTTCCCATATAGATGTCACCCCACACAAGCACACCAGATATCCAAGCAAGTCAATCATAAATGTGCCCTGCAGGGTGTGTCAAAGGTAAATATTGATGCTTAACTGCACCAAGTTTTTATTAAGTTCATCAAAGGTTGTTGTCAACGGCAACTATTTTTAAGGGAAATGGAAGAAAATCAATAGCTCCCATCTAGAGGTCACCCCAAACAAGCACACCAAGTTTCCAAGCGATTCAATCATAAATGTGCCCTGCAGGGTGTGTCAAAGGGAAATATTGATGCATAACTGCAATAAGTTCATCAAAGGTCATTGCCAATGGCAACATTTTTTGACGGACAAGGAAGAAAATCAAAAGTTCCTATCTAGAGGTCACTCCAAACAAGCATACTGAGTCTCAAAGTGATCTGATCATAAATATGCCCTGCAGGTTGCGCCAAAGGAAAAATATAGATGCATAACTGCACTAAGTTCATTCAAGGTCGTTACTAAATGGCAACATTTTTTGATGGACAAGGAAGAAAATAAATAGCTCCTATCTAGAGGTCACACCAAACAAGCATAAAAGGTTTCAATGCAATCCAATCATAAATGTTCCCTGCAGGGTGTGCCAAAGGGAAATATTAAGGTCTAACTAAACAAAGTTCAAAGGTTGTTGCCAGCTGCAACATCTTTTGATGAAAATAGAAGAAAAAGAATAGCTCCCATCTAGGTCACCCCAAACAGGCATACCAGGTTTCAAACCTATCTGATCATAAATGTGCCCTGCAGGGCTTGCCAAAGGAATATACTGATGCCTGACTAAACCAAGTACAATGGTTGTTGCCAACGGCAACATTTTTTGATGGAAATGGAAGAAAATCGATAGCTCCCATCTACAGGTCACCCCAAACAAGCATACTAGGTTTCAAAGCAATCTGATAAATGTGCCCTGTAGGAAGTGCCAAAGGGAAATAATGAGGTCTGACTAAACTAAGTTCAAAGAATGTTGCCAGCAGCGACATTTTTTGACGGCAATAGAAGAAAATTGAGGTCACTCCCAAACATGCACACCAAGTTTCAAAGAGATCTGTTCACAAATGTGACCTGTAGGGTGTGCCAAAGTGAAATACTGAGGCCTGACTAAACTAAGTTCAAAGATCCTTGCTTGTAGCAATATTTTTTGACAGAAATGGAAAAAAATCGAGAGCTCCCATCTAGAGGTCACCCCAAACAAGAATAACAAGTTTTAAAATGATCTACTCATAAATGCTACCTGTAGGGAGTGCCAAAGGAATATTTTGATGAAACAATTATACCAGGTTTCAAAGCGATCCAATCATAAATGTGCCTTGCAGGGTGTGCCAAAGGGAAATAATGATGTATAACTGCACTAAGTTCATTGTCAGCGGCAACATTTTTTGATGGAAATCGAAGAAAATTGATAGGTTCCATCTAGAGGTAGCCCCAGGCATACCAAGTTTCAAACCGATCTGATCATAAATGTGCCCTGTAGGGTGTGCCAAAGGGGGCTTAATCGCTCACCTGCCAAAGTGGTTCAAAGAAGTATTTTCGGTCACATTCAGTTAGTCATATTTCATCAACACTACAGAGGAATGAAGTCATGAAATTATTCATAAATCTGGTATCCCTGTCGACGATTATTATCATGGGTCTTCCTGACTGCTTCCAAGCATTAGCTGTACACAAGCACTGCCAAACTTCCAAAGGTTGTTATGTCACTGCAACCCCCCCCCCCCCCCCTTCCAACAGAGAGCCCAAATATTAACCCAGAGACTCCATTTGAAGAAACTTAACACCCCCCCCCCCCCCCCCCCCCACCCCACCCCCCATCCAAAAGATTCTAATAGATGGTTCTGGAGATGAAGATTTTTAAAGAAACTCCTTCATATTGCACTAAATTAAGATTTGGGCTCCCTATGGGAGTCCAAACATTAGCCCAGGGACTCGATTTGAACAAACTTAAATCTGGCTCTCCTAGAGATGTTGTATACAAAATAAGAAAGTTTTCTGACTGGTGGATCTGAAGAACATTTTTAATGAAATTTTCTCATCATATTGCACCAAGTTAAAATTTGAGCTCCCGCAGGGAGCCCCAACATTACGCCAGGGACATGAATTGAACAAACTTGAATCTGACCTCCCTAGAGATGTTGTATACCAAATATGAAAGGATTCCGATTGGGGGATCTGAAGAAGATTTTAAAAGAAATTTCCTCATACTGCACTAAGTTAAAATTCAGGCTTCCACATGGAGCCCAATTATTAAACCACAGACTCGATTTGAACAAACTTGAATAAAAAGGAGTACCACAGGTGTAATTTAGATGTAGTGGAGACCCTGGAACACTTTCGATAAGAAAGTGCAAAATATTAGTGTTAACAGAATAAGATTCGCTGGGATTATTATGGGGAAGTGGGATGGGAGAACGAAGGATGTGTTTAGTGGGCAACACAAAGGAGAGGGTTAGTATGCTTATCAGAGAGATTGGGAAGAATGGGGCACAGGTTTCAGCAGTTCATCTCAGAAGGTTGGATGGAGAGAAGAAGCATGGGGAAAGGAGGCATTTTGGAGAATAGGGCTAATCAAGGCCTTCTCACCTGAAAACTATGACAGCGGCTGGCCAAAGTGTTATTATTATTATTCTGGTTGGGTACAGACATGGAGCGACGATTTTATCTATTGAAATCTCTTTTCACCACGATTTCATCAACTGACAATTGTCAAATCTCTTTGCAGTCATTGTTGTCATAAGCCATTTTGTGTTTAGTACAGTGTTCAGAGTGAGGTGATACCCAGGAAAATAATTTTGGGGAAAGGAAAATAAATCTGTATCATGTAGGTGGGTCTTTCCTCAATAACTATGCCTACGGGAAATTTCTCAGTGGAAAAGAGAATATATTGTGTGATGACTCAGTATCATGTATCTATCACCTAATCAGATTAAAGAATGCATGCTAACCCATACATAAATATTAATCTCACCCAACTGGTTTTCTCTTCGGGACCTTTTGACTTCACCATCTTGCTCAACTTCCATTGCTCCATCCTTTGCCTCCGCATCCCCTTCCAAGTTATCTGGAGCAGTTTCCATGCTCTCTGATGTTACAGCATTCCTTTCTGTATCCTCCTCTCTTGCTCGTTTCAATCTGTCTGGAGACGTAAATGAGGAAGGTGAGGATAACTTAGCACCACATTGTGACTTGTATGTCTTCAACAGCAGAGTTAAAGTCATTTGAGCTTTATTAAAGTAACACAATAATCATTGTGGAATACCTGCAATTTTAGATTTATTTTCTTCACCACACTTATATGCAATCCTGTGGAGTCTTAAAATGAAAGTGTCAATGACAGTGTAGCTCAACTTGACAAACTTGAACTTGGTAAGTTATAAGTGAAATGGCAAAATTGATGATCATTGGTTTCAATGTTATTTGGTGAAAGTTCAACATAACAGCATTGTGTGTGTACAACAACAGAGCAATCGATGCATTTTTAAATGTAAACTGTAAGGCTGGCTAAAGGAAGAATGTTGATACACAAACGCAGTAAACAGCTATTTTTTTCACAGACATGAATGCTAATCAATAGAACTTAGGTTTCACCTAATGAGCACACAATGTTAAAAAACAATCCTATTATTAATGTGCCCTATCAAAGAAGAATGTTGATACAAAAATGCATTAAATTCAAAGGTTCTTGCTAATAGCAACAGTTTTTGACGGAAATGAAAAGAAAATCGATAGCTAATATCTTGGTAACCCTGACTAAGCATACCAAGTTTCAAAATAATCTGATAATGAATGCACCCTCTGAGGCATGCCAAAGGAAAATGTTAATGCAAAACTGAACTAAGTTTGGAGGTCACTGCAAGTGGCAATATTTTTTTTTTTTTTTTTAGGAGTGGGGGGGGGGGGGGGGGGGGGAAGGGGGGAAATTAATGATTAGACATTGTGCATAAGAATGTGACCTTAAACACCAATAAATAACTAGAGAATTGTAATTTGTTGGAAAAATTACGGTTTTTCCAAACTTTCCAATGTGAAAATGCAGACTAGCAAAGCAAAGTGTTTGAAATTAACCATTTCCAAAATGATAGACAAAAATAGGCCGATGAAATCGTCAGATGTGTACCCATACGCGCAACTAGTAGAAAGCTGTATGACAGAGGGCCACCACGGATGCCGACGTTATGTACACCATACATGGTATGGGTACATATAGAAATGGATTGGAAGAGTGTCCAATTTGATGGATAAAGGGTTAATATCTCCGGATCAAATTATCAGATTTACATAAAAAAAACTATACAGCACATCAGTAACCTGAATAAATAAATAAAGTAACATGACAATTGGAATATTTTTTGAGTTATCTCATGCCAAAGGGATTGGAGGAATTTTCAATTTGAAGGATAACGGGTTAATATCTCAGGATCAAATTATCAGATTTACACAAAAACTGTACAGCTTGGCACATCAGTAACCTGAACACAAATATAAAGTAACTTGACAATCCAAGCCATATTTTTCAAGTTATTGAATGCCAAAGGGATTGGAGGAATTTTCAATTTGAAGGATAAAGGGTTAATATCTCAGGATCAAAATAACAGATTTACACCAAAAACTATACAGCTCGGTACATCAGTAACCTGAACACAAATATAAAGTAACTAGACAATCCAAGCAATATTTTTCAAGTTATCGAATGCCAAAGGGATTGGAGGAATTTTCAATTTGAAGGATAAAGGGTTAATATCTCAGGATTAAATTATCAGATTTACACCAAAAACTATACAGTTCAGCACATCAGTCACCTGAACACAAATATAAAGTAACTTGACAATCCAAAAAATATTTTTCAAGTTATCGAATGCCAAAGGGATTGGAGGAATTTTCAATTTGAAAGATAAAGGGTTAATATCTCAGGATCAAAATAAGATTTACACCAAAAACTATACAGCTCGGCACATCAGTAACCTGAACACAAATATAAAGTAACTTGACAATCCAAGCAATATTTTTCAAGTTGTCGAATGCCAAAGGGATTGGAGGAATTTTCAATTTGAAGGATATAGGGTTAATATCTCGGGATCAAATCATCAGATTTACACCAAACACTATACAGCTCGGCAAATCAGTAACCTGAACACAAATATAAAGTTAACTAGACAATCCAAGCAACATTTTTCAAGTTATCGAAAGCCAAAGGGATTGGAGGAATTTTCAATTTGAAGGATAAAGGGTTAATATCTCAGTATCAAATTATCAGATTTACACCAAAAACTATACAGCTTGGCACATCAGTAACCTGAACACAAATATAAAGTAACTTGACAATCCAAGCAATATTTTTCAAGTTATCGAATGACAAAAGAAATGGATACGGACGCCGGATGGACAGACTGACGGACAGACGGACGGACAAAGGATGGACGAATGACAGATGGCCACCCAGGATGCCGGCATTATGTGTACCAAACATAGTATGGGTACACACAAAAAGCATCCAAAGTTGGCTAATTTTGGCATTCTCTCACGGTTCTCTTCTTCACGCCCTCATTTTGCTTGGGGGTTAAATCTTGAGATTAAAAAGTAAACTGTAACTTTCTTCTACAATCATTGTTGCATCCATCCATACCAAAATAATTGCTACAACAACCTTGCAATTACAGGAAATGAGTACAGATGTTTGCAAAATTCACTGAAAATCATTATTTCAGACAGTACTATTCTTTACATGGCCAAAGCCTATGTTGTGTTTAGCCCCAAAGCATAACTTACAGCAGAGGATTTGTTCATTAGGCATCTCTACCTATAGCAAAACAAAGTGTTTAGAATTAACCCTTTCCAAAATGACAGGAAGATGCAACCACAGTTAGCTAATTTTGGCATTTTCGGATGGTACTCTCACCCTCATTTGCTTGAGGGTTAAAGATGAGATTAAAAACTAAACAGTAACATTCTTCTGCAAGCATTGTTGCATCTATGCATACAAAAATAATTGTTACAACAACCTCGCAATTATGAGAAATTTGCCCTTGAAGTTAGTAAATCTTAAAGATAAAATGATATCTTCATATCATTTGTGGCCAAGAGGGGTTAATTTTGAAATATTTGTGTGGTGATTTTAGTGTATAATATTATGCTCTTAATGTGTGAACATCAATCACAGACTGAGTGTCTGAAAAGAGACATGCACTAATCTTGAATCTTGTTATTTGAATGAACATGTTCAAGTTGAGGGTACTCCAATTCAAGGACTGACAACTGGGTGAGGGTTAAAACTTGAAATACAACATATAACAGCAAAATTGTTCTTGAATAACAGTTAGATAATTGCCAAAAATGAAAAGTGGACAGAAATCGCGCATAGGTTAATGTCGAAAAGGTGGTAATTTGGCTAATTTGACATTAAAATTGAACAGACAGCAGTGTTTGTCATACGCCCACTGCGTCCAGACCAGAGAAGGCAGATACACGAAATCTTCAGAAGTTGTTCTACTATCCCTGCTCGACAGGACAGTATCTTTGTCGAGTGGCGTGACCACGTGGGAACAACATGGATCGCGTGGAAACTGCAGGGACGATTCATCCCTACTCTATTCCCAATGCAATGCCGTTTCCATTCACTGTTTACCTATCACCGGACGAGTTTGGCATTATTTCTGACTATTTGATTATCTGTCCAGCTTTATATATTCGCACATTCATATGGGACAGAAAGTTTTGAGTTAAACTGCTTATTTTAGACCGTCCCGGCAGAAACTGAAAACTAGATCTGGTGGAGAAAAAGGCGTCATCTGGCTAATTTGACATTCAAATTGAACTGATACAATGTCGGATGTACGCCAATTATATCCCGACCATGCAAGGCAGCAACTTGAAATTCTCAGAATGTTTTCTACTATCCCTATCCGACAGTTTGGTAACTTTGTCAAGAGCTGAGACCGCGTGGTAATACCGTGGATCAGGTGGAAACCGAGGGCACAATTCGGCCCTACTTTATTCTCAATTCAACGACTTTTCCATTCATTATTTACCTGTCACCGGCTGGGTTAGGCATTATATCTGTCTATTTGATGAACTTTTCAACCTTAACTATTTGCGGCTTCATGTAGCACCACCGAAAGGCCACTGCACGATTACCAATATATTCAGGGAATGATTTTACGAAAATAACAATTATTCCAACTATACTCACATGGGAACTCCTAAATATGCCAAGGGTTAAACTTTTGATAATAACATATACAAGAGGCCCCACGGGGCCTGAAGCGCTCATCTTGTACAGAACACAATTTGAACAGAGTCCAAGAATGAGTCTGCATTAAGCAAGCCATCTCCATAGGCTACACTGTCAATCTTTGAGTCCCTCAGGAGTGACAAAAATAATCTGGGCATCATGCCTTTTCTTCAGTTGATCATAAGTAAAATGTAGAGCTCCCCTATGAAGCCCCTTGATACAACCTATGTGGATTAATCTTAGTACCTCTAGAGGGTACTGAATACAAAATTTTTAATTCTTCAGCAAAATGGCCAATTCCGGCTGCCATAGAGAGCCCAAATATCAAGGCTCTTGATTTGAACACAGTTAAATCTGACTTCCCTAGAGATGTTGTGTACCGAATATGAAAGCATTCTGACTGTTGGATCTGAAGAAAAGAAATTGTAAAGAAATTTCTTCGAATTGCACTAAGTTCAAATACCATAGCGAGCCCAAATATTGACCTATGGATCCGATTTGAACAAATTTGAATCTGACCCCCCTAGAGATGTTGTATACCAAATGTGAAAGCATTCTGACAAGTGAATCTGAAGAAGAAGATTTTTGAAGAAATTACCTCATATTGTACTAAGTTAAATTTCATGTTCCCATAATGAGCCCAAATATTAACCTAGGCACTCGAATTGAACAACCTGGAATCTGCCCCCCCTAGAGATGTTGTATACCAAATATAAAAGCATTCCGACTAGTGGATCTGAAGAAGAAGATTTTTAAAGAAATTTTCTCATATTGCACTAAGTAAAAATTTGGGCTACCATAGTGAGCCCAAATATACACCTAGGAATTTGATTTGAACAAACTTGAATCTGACCCCCATAGAGATGTTGCATACCAAATATCAAAGCATTCTGACTGATGGATCTGAAGAAGAAGATTTTTTTAAATTACCCTCCATATTGAACAAAGATAAAATTTGGGCTTCCGTAGGAAGCCCAAATATTAACCTAGGGACTTTGTTTGAACAATCTAGAATCTGACCCTCATAACAATCATGTATATCAAATATTAAAAGATTCTGACTGGTGGTTCTGAAGAAGAAGATTTTTAAAGAATATTCCCCCATATTACCCTATGTTAAAACTTCGGGCTCCTGTAGAGAGCCCAAATATGAACCAATGAGCTTTATTTCTACAAAACTTTTATCTGACCCCCCTATGAATGCTGTATACCAAATATCAAAAGATTCTGATGATTGGTTCTGGAGAAAAGATTTTTTAAAATTTTTGCAAATATACTGACTCAGCATTTTTTCGATGCCCATTACAGAACACCCTAACATAACCGATGGCAATTTTTTTTTACCATTCAATTCTACTGGTCGTAAGGATTCTTCATACCAAATAAAAGCTCTCTGTTCCGTGGGGTTTGGGAAATATGGGCGTTTGAAAATATTTCTATTTTTAGCTCCCAGGGTTCCCATGGGGATGCGGGAATTTTTTTTTTTTGCATGGGTCAAGTACTTATGACCCAATACTACCACAAACCAAATTTGGTTCATACCGGACCATCGGTTCAGAAAATAGAAATTTTGGACGGGGCCAAAAATCTTACCCCTCCTATTACAAAGCCAAATATTACTTTACGAACTTCGTTTGAACAAACTTGATTCTACACCTCATGTGGAAGCTCCATAGCAAATATCAAGTCATTGTACACACTGGTTCTTGAGAAGAAGATTTTAAAAATATTTTGGAGCATTTTCCCCCACTCCCTCCCTATGGGGCTGGGCATGCTGAGTTGAACAAAAATGAAATGCCCCTTTGGGACCATCACTCACACAAACCTTCACTTGAATTGGCCCAGTGGCTTTGGAGGAGAAGACCAAAACATGGTGTTGACGGACGATGGACGCCGGACGACGGACGGGAAGCGATTAGATTAGCTCAGCTTGACTTTGTCAAGATGAGCTAAAAACAGAAGTTGTCATGCTATGCTTGCTGCATACAGGCATAGAAAACATTCAGCGCTCAATGAATTAGGAATGGAGAAAATTGTCACTTAAACCTATGGAATTCTGAAAAAATGACTTTTTTTTGACGGCACAAATCTTTATGCATCTGAGACAGGGATGGTGTTAAACTTTACAGCAACCTTATAACAGAAAATATTCTTGGAATTGAAGTGTGAATCCGAATTTCGAAAGCATTTTCGGATATTCTATTCCAAACTACCACTGCACGCTTATCAATATTCAGTGATTTTATGAAAATTTAAATTATTCCGACCCCACCCATATGGGCAGTCTCGAATCTGCCAACGGTTAAACTTTTAATAATGACATATAAACCAAAAGTTGTCATACTATGACTGCTGCATGCAGCCATAGGAAACGTTCAGTGCTCAATCAATTAGGAATGGAGTAAATCGTCACTTAAACTTACAAAATTCTGAAAAACGATAGTTTTTTTTGGACTGCACCTATCTTTATGCAAACAGATCGAGCACAGAGTTAAACATTACAACCAAACTTACAACAGCAAATACGCTCGGTAGGCAATTGTAAATACAAACATGTAAATCATTTTTCGGAATTCCTTTCGAAAAAGGAAGAAAAGTGAGCTCCAAATTAGCCAATTTTATGAAAAATTTTAGGGCACTCAAATTCAAGGCCCAAAAAATGGGTGAAGTTTAAAACTTTGAATAAAATATATAGCAGCAAAATTGTTCTTGGATGTAGGCTCAATCCTCTCATGGAAAAGGTTTTGAGACAATATGGCTCCAGTGATGAGAAAGTGCATGTAAATGTTGGCAAAAATAACAATTATTCCGACAGTACCCTTATGGGAAGTCTCAAATCTGCCAAGGGTTAAACTTTTAATAATAACATATAGAACAAAATTTGTCATACTTTGACTGCTGCAAGCAGCTACAGAAACATTCAGAGCTCAAGCAATTAAAAATGGAGTAAATCGCCCCCTAAACTTACCAAATTCTGAAAAAATTGGAGGTTTTTTTGGACGGTACCTACTTTTATGCAACCAGAATGGGATAGGGTTAAACTTTACAACCAAACTTACAACAGCAAATATGCTCAGCAGTCAATTGTGAATACGTACATGAAAAGTTTTTGAAATTAATACTTTCCAAAATGATAGAAAAAGCAACCAAAGGTGGCTAATTTTGGCATTTTCAAACGGTACTCTCATTCTCACCCTCATTGTGCTTGAGGGTTAAATCTGAGATTAAGAAGTAAACAGTAACTTTATTCCACAATCATTGTTGCATCTATCCAAACCAAAATAATTGTTACAACAACCTTGTTATTATAGAATTTTGACCTTGAAGTTGGTCAATTTTGAAAAAAAAATCTATATTCATGTCATTTTTGGCCAGTGGGGGTTAATGTTGAAAGATTTGAGTGGTGATTGTGGTGTATCATATTATGCTCCAAATGTGTGGATAATTTGAGCTAAATAACTGTAACAAATTTTGAGACATTCGAAAAATGGTGAAATTTTGAAGGTTTTGGCAGAATATTTTGAAAATAGGCGTTTTCACAGATATGACGATACCGCATTTCACTAGATTTTATGACATTACATAAGTGTGCCAAATTTGGTCAAAATCGTACAGCTTATTTTCGAGCAGTTCAACAGACAGAATTCAGGGAGGAAAAAAAAATAAAACTAGAGAATTGTAATTTGTTGGACAAATTACGGGCTTTCCCAACTTTTTAATGTGAAAAGGCAAACTGTATTGTACACAAAACTATCGATCAGTTTTGAAAACAGAAAATTTAGTGGAAATCAAAGTTTTTGTGATGCTATTAGTTTTTATGCAGCCAAAACAGATATTTGAGACACAGCAGGATACCAAAACATTTAACACAAAATTTGCTCTTCAATAATTACAGATATTTTCATAGAAAGCAAAACAAGCTATGTCATTTGTGCTTTGGAAAAAATTAGTACATATGAATTATGGGCGTACGGGCCGGGGTTTCATGAAGGACTGTGCCCCAACCCACCTCTGAGCCAGGAAGGAGCCGATTTTTCGGCCAATATGCCAGAAAATATCGGGCAATTTAGTTGCCAGAAATGACCACAAAACATTTTTGGTTTTCCACACAAAATGTTGTTTTCCTATCTCATCACTTAGAAGTTGCAAGTAAACTTACCATTATACTATACAAGTTGATTCAGTGGAACCGTACCCACGTTAATATTATTCATTTATAATCACACAAGTACACATAAAGAGCTCTATTACTGCATATTACGGGAGCACGGTGGCTCAGAAGGTAGAGATGATTGTTGCAATCCAAGAAGTCCTCGGTTCAAATCCCACCTGTGGCAACCACATTGTGACCTTGAACAAGACACTTCATCCCAATTTAATTTCAGACGTTGGGGGAAGGGGGGGGGGGGGGGGAGGGGGGAGGCTGGAGGGGCATGATGGCGATGTGTACTAAGTGTACTTTGAGGGTGCACTTGTCTTCAACCAATGCTAACCCTGCTTTTGTGGAGTTATTATGTTGGGGGGGGAGGGAGGCTGGAGGGGCATGATGGCGATGTGTACTAAGTGTACTTTGAGGGTGCACTTGTCTTCAACCAATGCTAACCCTGCTTTTGTGGAGTTATTATGTTGGGGAGTCTGAGTCGCTTGCCATTGCTCGGTGGTTCTCTCCAGGTACTCAATGGGAGGGAGACCCCCCCTCCCTCGTTAATATTATTCATTTATAACCACACAAGTACGCATAAAGAGCTCTATTACTGCATATTGCGGGAGCACGGTGGCTGAGAAGGTAGAGATGATTGTTGCAATTGAAGAAGTCCTCGGTTTGACTCCCGCCTGTGGCAACCACATTGTGTCCTTGAGCAAGACACTTCATCCCAATTTAATTTCCCACGTGGGGGGGGGGGGGGGGGGGCATGATGGCGATGTGTACTAAGGGTACTTTGAGGGTGCACTTGTCTTCAACCAATGTTAAACCTGCTTTTGTGGAGTTAGTATGTTGGGGAGTCTGAGTCGCTTGCCATGGCTCGGTGGTTCTCTCCAGGTACTCAATGGGAGGGAGACCCCCCCCCCTCCCCTCTCCCTCCCATACACACATTTGGCATAAGTAATAAGGGTATTCAAAAAACCAAGATTCAACTTTTTCGGGCTAAAAGGGTTCATCCCCCCCCCCCCTCCACCCCACCCCCTGAAAAATAGCCCTGTACGCCTATGCAATGAATACCTGGACTTGAATAAATACCTATATTATGGTCATGATATAGCTGTAGATGCTGAAAGTGACCTTAAATATCAATAATTAATTTATTAGGCTTTTCCCTCTGGAAAAGACTATTGTTTTTCTACGGATTATTATTTTTTTTTTTTTTTTTTTATTTTTTAGGCTTTTCCCTCTGGAAAAGACTATTGTTTTTCTACGGATTATTATTTTTTTTTTTTTTTTTCCACACATTTTGTCCGTACGATTCAGAAGCCATTTTCGAACCGATTTTCACGAAATTTTGCACACGCATAGAGGGGCACAAAATCTAAAAATGTACCCAAGCGGAATTTTCGATTTAACCCTTATTTCGTCAGAATTGGCAAAAAACTGCCAAAATTGGGGTTTATCGGCACTTTCTCGAAACACGTCTTGTAGATTTTTTTTATACATTCGTCGTTGCTAGACCTGTCTGTGACACGCCCTTTGATACACACGACATATCAGGCGATGCATATGGTAACCGTCCACAGGCTACCAAACATCGAAATTTTGATGAAATAGGCCGGTTTCAGGCCCCCACTGCACCCAAACAATACACGAGAGATACACATAACTTCCTTTATTGGGAGTGGCATTCACCAAGGATCATTTTTGTCAGTAATAAGGGTGTTCAAAAAACCAAGCGTTAACCCGTTTTGGGCTGGTTAAAAAGCAATACCCCCATAAAGCTCAAAAATTTGTATTTTCCGTGGATTTCTCTAAACAAGTCTTCTAGATTTTCAAGAAAAACTTGTCACTCCCAGGCCTTGGTGTGACAATAGAATTTGCATGGACAAAATACTGCGGTGAGCATTTGTTAACCCTCCATGGGCTGCTAAAAGTCAAAATTGTGATAAAATGGTCTGTTTTTGAACGCCAACAGCACCCACTTGGCGTACCACCGAGAAAGGTTCCTTCTTTTATCAGACGCAAAATTGATGGGGAAACATTTTTGATAGTGGTAAGGGTATTCAAAAGTCGAAGTCTTAACCCATTTTGGGCTGGTTAAAGAGAGATACCCCTCAAAAGCTTAAAATTCCCATTTTCTGTGGATTTCTCTTAAAGCAACTTGTAGGTTTTCAGGAAAAATTTACTATTCGCAGGTCCTTGTGTGACATTACAAGTTGCATGGACAAAATATTCCAGTGAGCATTTATTAACCCTCTACAGGCTGCTAAGCATTGTAATTTTGTTGAAATAGGCTGCTTTCAGACGCGCACAACACCCAACGCATATGCGAGAGATAAACATAATCGACTTTGTTGGAAGTGGAATTCACAGAGGACCAAATTTGTTAGTAATAAGGGTATTCAAAAAACCAAGCATTAACCCCTTTTGGGATGGTTAATATCAATACCCATCAAAAGCTTAAAAAGTCATGTTTTCCCTGAATTTCTTCAGAAACGTCTCGTAGGGTTTCAAGAGAAAATGGCCGTTGATAGGTCTTAGAGTCACATAACCAGTTGCATGGATAAAATATTCAGATGAGCATTTGTTAACCCTCCATGGGCTGCTAAATGTCAAAATTGCAAAAAAAAATAGTCTGTTTTTGGACACCAACAGCACCAAATGGGAATGCTGCAGAGAAACATAACTTCTTTTACCGGACGCAAAACTGATAGGGAAAATTGTTTGTAAGTAGTAAGGGTATTCACAAATTGAGGTCTTAACCCATTTTCGCCCGGTTAAGGAGATGTACCCCTTAAAAGCTTAAAATTCCCATTTTCTGTGGATTTCTCCAGAAAATCTGGTAAGTATTCAAGAGAAATTGACCATTTGCAGGTCTTGGAGTGACATTACAAGCTGCATGAACAAAAGATTCTGGTAAGCGTTTGTTAACCCTCCAGAGGCAGCAAATTTTGAGAAAATGGGCTGTACTTGGCCACCCATTACACCCAATGTGTACCAGCCAGATCAACATAACCACCTTCATTGGAAGTGGGATTCACCGAGGATCATTTTTGTAAGTAATGAAGGTATTCATAAAACCAAGCATTAACCCGTTTAGAGCAGGTTACAGGGTGATAGCCCTCAAAAGGTTAAATATTCATGTTATCCGAGGATTTCCCTAAAAACATCACATAGAGTTTAAAGAAAAATTGGCCATTCTCAGATCTTAGTGTGAATTACAAGTTGCATGTACAAAATATTTCAGTAAGCATTTGTTAACCCTATGCTGGTTCTCAAACATCAAAATGTTGAAAAAGTGGGCTGTGTTTGCATACCCTCAGCACCCAAAGTTAAGAGGAGAAATCAACATAAGTGGAAGTAGAATTCACTGAGAATTATTTTTATAAGTAATAAGCGTATCAAAAAAACAACCCATAACCCGTTTTGGGCTGGATAAACAATTATACCCATCAACAGCTTAAAATTCATGTTCTCCCTGGATTTCTCTGAAAACATCTCGTAGATGTTTAAGTAAAAATGGCCATTCACAGTTTTTGGTGTGAAATTACAAGTTGCATGAATTAATATTCCTGTAAGCACTTGTTAACCCTTGTCAAGCTGCCAGACATCAATATTTTGGATATATTTGAGATAAAGCGGACCATTTTCAAATAGATACAGCACTCAGTGGGTATGTGACAAACAAACATAACTCCTTTGATCGGTCATTAACTTGTTGGACGACGATATTGATATTAACCCTCTCCACCGTTAATGATGGTTTTTCCCTAAACAATTTTTTTATCAAACTGAGTCATTTGAGACTTCTATACTCACCTTTTTCATGACATCAATCAAGGAACTTCAGTGAGACAGTCAAAAGCAATTCAGCATACACTGTGGGGTCATGACAAATCATGGAATCTCATTGGGAAAAGCCATGATTCTCCAGAATCATAAAGTCTAGTTTTTTTGGGTTTTTTTTATTTTATTTTTTTTTTTTTCCACACATTTTGTCCGTACGATTCAGAAGCCATTTTCGAACCGATTTTCACGAAATTTTGCACACGCATAGAGGGGCACAAAATCTAAAAATGTACCCAAGCAGAATTTTCGATTTAACCCTTATTTCGTCAGAATTGGCAAAAAACTGCCAAAATTGGGGTTTATCGGCACTTTCTCGAAACACGTCTTGTAGATTTTTTTTTATACATTCGTCATTGCTAGACCTGTCTGTGACACGCCCTTTGATACACACGACATATCAGGCGATGCATATGGTAACCCTCCACAGGCTGCCAAACATCGAAATTTTGATGAAATAGGCCGGTTTCAGGCCCCCACTGCACCCAAACAATACACGAGAGATAAATATAACTTTCTTTACTGGGAGTGGAATTCACCGAGGATCATTTTTGTCAGTAATAAGGGTGTTCAAAAAACCAAGCGTTAACCCATTTTGGGCTGGTTAAACAGCAATACCCCCATAAAGCTAAACAATTTGTATTTTCCGTGGATTTCTCTAAATGAGTCTTGTAGATTTTCAAGAAAAATTTGTCACTCCCAGGCCTTGGTGTGACAATAGAAGTTGCATGGACAAAATACTGCGGTGAGCATTTGTTAACCCTCCACGGGCTGCTAAAAGACAAAATTGTGATAAAATGGGCTGTTTTTGGATGCCAACAGCACCCAATGGGTACGCCTCAAAGAAACGTGCCTTCTTTTATCGAGCTCACAATCTATACGCAAACATTTTTGTAAGTAGTAAGGGTATTCAAAAGTCGAAGTCTTAACCCATTTTGGACAGGATAAAGAGAGAGACCCCTTAAAATCTTAAAATTCCCATTTTCTGTGGATTTCTCTAAAAACATCCTGTAGGTTTTCAAGAAAAATTGACTACTCGCAGGTCTTTGTGTGATATTACAAGTTGCATGGACAAAATATTCCGGTGAGCGTTTATTAACCCTCTAGAGGCTGCCAAGCATCGTAATTTTGTTGAAATGGGCTGTTTTCAGGCACGCACATTACCCAACGTGTACCTGAGAAATAAACATAATCTCCTTTGTTGGAATGGAATTCACCAAAGACCATTTTTGTAAGTAATAAGGGTATTCAAAAAACCAAGCGTTAACCCATTTTGTGGTTGTTAATAGTGATACCCATCAAAGGCTTAAAAATTTATGTTTTCCTTGGATTTTTTTACAAACATCTGGTAGGGTTTTCAAGAGAAAATGGCCATTGATAGGTCATGGTGTCACATTACCAGTTGATTGGATAAATTATTCCGGTAAGCATTTGTTAACCCTCCATGGGCTGCTAAATGTCAAAATTTTTAAAAAATAGTCTGTTTTTGAACAACAACAACATCAAATGGGAATACAACAGAGAAACGTAAACTCTTTTACCGGGCGCAAAACTGACAGGGAAACATTTTTGTAAGTGGTAAATGTATTCAAAAATCGAGGTCTTAACCCATTTTTAACTGGTTAAGGAGATATACCCCTTAAAAGCTTAAAATTCCAGTTTTCTGTGGATTTCTCAACAAAAAAAATTCAAGAGCAATTAACCATTCGCAGGTCTTCGAGTGACATTACAAGTTGCGTGAACAAAATGTTTTGGTAACCATTTGTTAACCCCCCAGAGGCTGCCAAGCATTGACATTTGGAGAAAATGGGCTGTTCTTGGGCAACCATAACACCAAATGTGTACCTACGAGATAAACATAACCTCCTTCATTGGAAGTGGAATTCACCATCGATCATTTTTGTAAGTAATGAAGATATTCACAAAACCAAGCATTAACCCTTTAGAGCTGGTTAAAGAGAGATACCCCTCAAAAGGTTAAAAATTCATGTTATCTGAGGATTTCTTTAAAAAACATCCCGTAGATTTTCAGGAAAAAATGGCCATTCTCGTATCTTATTGTGACATTACAAGTTGCATGTACAAAATATTCCTGTAAACATTTGTTAACCCTATGCAGGTTCTCAAACATCAAAATGTTGATAAAATAGGCTGTGTTTGCGTACCCACAGCACCTGAAGTTAGGAGGAGAGATCAAAATCAGTGGAAGTAGAATTCACTGAGAATCATTTTTGGAACTAATAAGAGTATTCCAAAAACAACACTTAATCCGTTTTGGGCTGGAAAAACAATGATACCCATCAAAAGCTTAAAATTCCTGTTCTCCCTGAAGTTCTCTTAAAACATCTTGTAGATTTTAAAGAAAAAATGGCCATTCACAGTTCTTGGTGTGACATTACAAGTTGCATGAATAAATATTCCTGTTGGCACGTGTTAACACTCTACAAGCTGCCAGACATCAATATTTTGGATACATTTGAGATAAAATGGACCATTTTTAAATTGACACAGCACTCAGTGAGTATGTGTCAAACAAACATAACTCCGTTTGTCGGTCATTGACTTGTTGGACGACGATATTCACATTAACTCACTCCACCGTTAATGATGGTTTTTACCTAAACAATTTTTTATCAAACTGTGTCATTTGAGACTACTCTCTTCACCTTTCTCATAACATCAATGAAGGAACTTCAGTGATAGTTTTTTGGGTTTTTTTTTTTTTCCACACATTTTGTCCGTACGATTCAGAAGTCATTTTCGGACCGATTTTCACGAAATTTTGCACACGCATAGAAGGGCACAAAATCTAAAAATGTACCGAAGCGGAATTTTCGATTTAACCCTTATTTCCTCAGAATTGACAAAAAACAGCCAAAATTGGGGTTTATCGGCACTTTCTCGAAACACGTCTTGTAGATTTTATTTAAACATTCATCATTTCTAGACCTGCCTGTGACACGACCTTTGATACATACGAGATATTCGGCGATGCATATGGTAACCCTCCACAGGCTGCCAAACATCGAAATTTTGATGAAATGGGTCGGTTTCAGGCCCCCACTGCACCCAAACAATACACGAGAGATAAACATAACTTCCTTTATTGGAAGTGGAATTCACCGAGGATCATTTTTGTCAGTAATAAGGGTGTTCATAAAACCAAGCATTAACCCGTTTTGGACTGGTTAAAGAGCAATACCCCCATAAAGCTAAAAAATTCATGTTTTCCGTGGATTTCTCTAAACGAATCTTGTAGATTTTCAAGAAAAATTTGTTACTCCCAGATCTTGGTGTGACAATAGAAGTTGCATGGACAAAATACTAAGGGGAGCATTTGTTAACATTGCATGGGGCTGCTGAAAGTCAATTTTGTGATAAAATGGGCAGTTTTTGGATGCCAACGGCACCCAATGGGTACGCCACAAGGAAAAGTGCGTTCTTTTATCGAGCCCACACTCTATACGGAAACATTTTTATAAGTAGTAAGGATATTCAAAAGTTGAAGTCTTAACCCTTTTTGGGCAGGATAAAGAGAGAGACCCCTTAAAATCTTAAAATTTGAATTTTCTGTGGATTTCTCTAAAAACATCTTGTAGGTTTTCAAGAAAAATGGACTACTCGCAGGTCTTTGTGTGACATTACAAGTGGCATGGACAAAATATTCCGGTGAGCGTTTATTAACCCTCCACAGGCTGCCAAGCTTTGTAATTTTGTTGAAATGGGCTGTTTTCTGACGCACACAGCAGCCAATGTGTACCAGAGAAATAAACATAATCTCCTTCGTTGGAAGTGGAATTCACCGAGGACCATTTTTGTAAGTAATAAGGGTATTCAAAAAACCAAGTGTTAACCCGTTTTGGGTGGTTTAAGAGTGATTCCCCCAAAAGCTTAAACAATCATGCTTTACGTGGATTTCTCTAAAAATGTCAAGTAGATTTTCAAGAAAAAACTGGTCCGTCGCAGATCGTGGTGTAACATTATAAACTGCAAGGACAGAATATTCTGATAAGCATTTGTTAACCCTCCACAGACTCTCAAATATCAACACTTTAATAAAATAGGCTGTTTTCAGCCCCTCACAGCCCCTGTAGCTGGGAAATAAACATAACTTCCTCTCTTGAAAGTGGAAATCACCGAGGATAATTTTTGTAAGTAATAAGGGTATTAAATAAACCTAGCCTTAGCCCGTTTTGGGCTGGTTAAACAGCGATACCCATCAAAGGCTTAAAAATTCAAGTTTTCCCTGGATTTCTTTAAAAACATCTTGTAAATTTCAAGAAAAAAATGGTCATTCATAGGTCTTAGTGTGCCATTACATGTTGCATGGACAAAATATTCCGGTCAGGATTTGTTAGCTCTACACCAGCATCTGAACATCAAAAGTTTGATAAAATGGGCTGCTTTGAAAATAATGCCAATTGTTTTATTTAGTGTGTATTTTGTCCGTATACAAAATTTCTCACCCACATATACCTAAAAATGATTCAATGATACGATTGGACATGTTTCTCTCATATAAAACATGCACAAAACGTGAAAAAAGACTTGATTTATTGCATTTTAGGATTGCACATGCATATTTTTAGAAGATTCTCTGTCTGTTTTTAATCTTCGGCGTCAGTCTTTGATCTTGTTTGGAATGATCAGTAATTAACACCTTTTCGACAAGAGCCATCGAAATTTAAAATAAAAAAAAAAATGAAATTTCACTAAAACTTTTTGCAGAATCGAGTTTTTCAGAAAACTCTGTCGTGATTGAGTGTGTCATTTTCAAAATTCCGATCAGAAATAATGAAATTATAAATATGTAGTTAGCAATAACAAAATTGAAAGCATGTCGACCAAACTTGCATGACGTCAGAACTCGATTCGGGTGAAATACTGCAGTCATGCACTGAAAGGTTGAGAATAAGGGACGCTGATATCGAAGTAGGCTTTAAACTGTCCATGGAATGGTCCTAAAATCAAGTTCATGTTTGCAGCGTTACTGCAAATAGGTTTCCCGTATTTCTTGTTAAAATGTTTTGGACCGCCTCACTTCATATTCCACACTGCACTGCATGATATTGTTTATTTATTGGTGTTTAAGGTTTGTAAGTAGTAAGGGTATTTAAAAGAATGAAACTTAACCCATTTTGGACTGAATAAGGAGAGATGCCCCTTAAACGCTTAAAATTTATATTTTCCGTGGATTTCGCTAACTGCTTGCTGGGGATTTTCCAAGAACAATTTGACATTGGCAGGTCTTACAAACTGCATAGATAGAATATTCTGCTAGTCGTTTGTTAATCCCTCTACAGGCTGCTAAACGTCCAAATTTTAATAAAATCGGCTGTTTTCGGGCAGCAAAATGGGTATGCAATAGATAAACATGACCTCTTTTATCAGACTTAGAATTCCTGAGGGATAATGTATGATAGTATTAAGGGTATTCAAGGGAGCGCAGTGGCTCAGTGGTAGACTGTTGTACTTCTATGCTAGAGGTCCCGAGTTCGATCCCCGTCCGGGACGACTCACGTTGTGTCCTTGGGCAAGGCACTTTGGCCCGGTTGCCGACATGGGGGCACGATGTCCCCGTGTACTAAGGCATACTGCACGTCGATGGTACACATGTCTTCAACCTCTGTAACCCTGCCTGAGCGGAGCCTGAACAGAGTGAGAATGTTGAGGAGCTGACAGTTGCTCGTCGATGCTTGGTGGTTCTCTCCGGGTGCTCCGGCTTCCTCCACCTCTAAAACTGTCACGGTCACGATTAGCCATTGTGCAGAAGTATGTGACCTTAAACACCAATAAATAAATAAATAAATAAATAAATAAATAAATAAATAAATAAGGGTATTCAAAAAACCAAGTCTTAACCCTGTTTTGTCGGATTAAAGACAGACAGCCCATGCCGTGTACGCTGCCTACATTACTTGTAAAATCGACACCCCCCACTAAATCTCCTACGAGGTGCGGTTTCGGACCCGACCACCTGACGGTTCTGACCACATCAAATAACACACCTTCGTTGTATTTAGCAGCAAGAAAATTTCCCCAAGAAGCAAAGACAAAATTACGTCTGCGGAAAATAATGGCAAATGTTTTATTTAGCCTGTATTTTGTCCGTATAGAAAATTTCTCACCCACATATACCTAAAAATGATTCAATGATACAATTGGACATATTTCTCTCATAAAACGTGAAAAAACACTTGATTTATTGCATTTTAGGATTGCGCATGTATATTCTTAGAAGATTCTCTGTCTGTTATTAAACTACGGCGTGTCTTTGATCTCGTTTGGGACGATCAGTGATTAGCACCTTTTCAACAAGAGCCATGGAAATTGAAAATAAAAAAAATAATCAAATTTCACTAAAACCTTTTACAGAATCGTGTTTTTCAGAAAACGCTTTCGCGATTGCGTGTGTCGTTTTCAAAATTCGGATCAGTAAGCACGAAATTATAAATATGTTGTCAATAACAAAATTGAAAGCATGTCCCTCAAACTTGCATGACGTCAGAACTCGACTCGGGTAAAATACTGCGGTGTGGTGAAAGGACGAGAGTAAGAAACGCTGATATCGCAGTAGGATTTAAAATGTCCATGGAATGGTCCTAAAATCAACTTTATATTTGCAGCTTTATTGCAAATAGGTTTCCTGTTGTTTCTTGTTGAAATGTTATTTCCGTCAAGGCCAGGTACAATAGAAAATTTGGAATACTGGGCAGTGGGATAGGGCACCTGCCCCATGAACAACTGCCTGCTATTAAATTAATTAGCGGGGAAAACCCCCTCCCCCCCCCCCCCCCCCCATGCTGTTTATTTTACCTAGGACACCTGCCCTCTGCTGTTTTTTCACCTAGGACACATGCCCCCCCCCCCCCCCCCCCCCCCCTCCTGTTAGATTAGATTAAACATATTTTATTTGCCACTTGACAAAGCAAATCAGGATTGGAGGACAAGTGCTTACCACTTAGAAGCCTCTCCGTTCCTGTACGGTGACTAATAATTTACAATATGGCAGAACGTATTCCATAAATAACAGAATCTAGCAAAATCTAAATATTATAAACATTATAGACAAACACAAATTAAACTGAGAGAAAGAGAGAGAGAGAGAGAGAGAGAGAGAGAGAGAGAGAGAGAGAGAGAGAGAGAGATAAAAAAAATAAATAGAATATAAAGAAAACATGAAATACAACATTAGATCCAGTGATGATGCCCGCCACCCACCCAATTGCATTCTATAGTATATTGGCCGTAATGGGAGTCTAAATTAACATCTTGATTACAGCCACTGAGCATAGGTTTTCACTTCTGGGGATGCTCACACAACTGTTTTTTCATCAAGTACACCTGTCCTGCCCCCGTTTGTTTGCTAACGGGCCCCTACCCATTGACCTTTCTATTTTTAGAAGCACCCGGGCCGACGGGGAGAGGGCGTTGTTGGGAGCATGGCTAGATTTTGCTATAAAATGGGGTTGAAGGAAGGTACCCTCAAATCTGGGGCGAAAGTGGCAAAAATGACAAAAGGCTACCTCAACGTATGGTAACGGTATAAACTACAGTCGATCTGGGCGATGTACAGACGAAAAATCATACCTTGGAGTCGGTTAGGCAATTTGGCACAAAAAACTCTGACTTCATGCTCAATCGCTGCTCTACAGTAGTCTACAACAGTCCTCAAGTCCATTCCAAACTGATAGAGTCGGGACGAATAGTACTCTCACTTTCCACGCGATGCGTGGTGTTCTTCACATGGCCTCGACACTCGCAACAGATGCCAAAATGTCGGCCAGGGTGCGTAGAACAAGTTCTGAAAATTAGAAGTCGCTGCCTTCAGCGGTCTAGACACGCTTCATGTTTGTGAGAAGTGCAATTTTAATGTCTAATTGGCAAATTTTCGTTAATCGTTACCCGCCAAAAAACCTACTCACTGCCGATTTCTTTTCACTTCAACTTCTGACGATTATCTAAGGTTTAAAGATAGTGTCATGATACCCCTCTCCCGCCGCTCTTTTGGAGCTGGTTAGGCAATGCGGCACCGAAACCTGGGACGTTATGCTCAATCGCAGCTCTACAGTCGTCTACAACACTGCCCGTGTCCATTCTAAACTGATAGAGTCGGGACGAATAGTACTCTCACATTCCAAGCGATGCGTGGTGTTTTCCACGCGGTCCGGACACTCCAAACAGATCCCAAAATGTCGGCCAGGGTTCGTAGAACAAGTTCTGAAAATTTCAAGTCGCTGCCTCCAGTGGTCTGAACACCGTTCGTGTATGTCTGAAGTGCTATTTTAATGTCCAATATGCAAATCTTCGTCAATCTTTTCCTGCCTGCCAGAAACCCAATCTCCGCCAATTTCTCTTGACTTTAAACTTCTGAGATTCTCGTAGGTTTAAAGGTTGTGTTGGGATCCCTGGTGGCTGTCTTAAAGAAGCAACTTCCATTTACAGTCAACTCTCCACCAGTCACACACAATTGTAACATTTAAGTGGACTTACTCCAGCGAGGAGGCACTGAAGGATTCTGCGCCCATTCCCGACGTCTTTTTTCGAACTGGCTTGAAAAGGAAGGATCAAATTCAAACAATTACCTCCTCTCTCCAAAACGCCATATCTCAGCCAATTCTAGGCAGATTTCCATGAAATTTTCACTCCTTGTTCATGAATAGTTGTGGCATCACTTTCCATGAAGAGCGACATGAATTTCGCATTTCGTCACATCGAATTAGAAAAGAGCGTATGCGCAGGGATTTCTCTGAAAACATCTTGGAAGATTTTAAAAAAAAAATGGCCATTTGCAGTTCTTAGTGTGACATTACAAGTTGCATGGAAAAATATTCCTGTTAGTACTTGTTAACCCTCTACAAGCTGCCAGACATCAATATTTTGGATACATTTGAGATAAAATGGACCATTTTCAAATAGACACAGCACTCAGTGGGTATGTGTGAAACAAACATAACTCCTTTTGTGGGTCATTAACTTGTCGGACGACGATATTGATATTAACCCACTCCACCGTTAATGATGGTTTTTACCTAAACAATTTTTTTATCAACTGAGTCATTTGAGACGAACGAAATGGTTTGACGCGCCGAAGGCGCGCAGGGACGATTTGGAGGACAAGCCCCTTTCAACCCTCGTTAGCTGTTTGTTGTTGTTGTAGGATGTCAAGGCGCGGTGGAGGAGCAAAAGGAAGGAGTGAGGTGGCTTAACCCTGTCTGGGCTTCTTCCAGCTCTTGTTCTTTGGAGGTGGTTGAGATTGTGATGTGGAAGTCGACGATGTTGAGTTTAGTGTTGAGTTTGGTGAATGGATTGCGTCTAATTCCTTTTTGAGATCTGCTTTGGATTGTTCCCTGAACTTGTGGGTCTCGGAGGCGATTCGGTTTCCCATCTCAACTGCCCGCCTTCCCATCTCTATTATTCTCCTTAATTCTTCGGCGGTGACTGCAGACTTAGGTGGCTGTGTTGCTGAGATTGACACACCCGGGCTGTCCGGTAGAGAAGGAAGTGGGGAGTGAGGGGTGGGAGGTGGTGAAAAGGCAACCTCCGGTTCCTCCTCAGTCTCCACCAGACGTTCCTCATCCAACAGTACCGGCTCAGGAGCTGGCAGTTGGTTGGGTGTACTAGTGGGACTAGGAGGGGAACTGGCAGCTGCCTCCAGGACCTCCATCCTCTCGCTCACCTCTTTCTTCCTATTCCGGAAGGCCTCCAGGCGCCTGGAATCCCGGCGCTTGGTGGACGGACTCTTCTTCTTGCTCTTCTTCTTTACAGGGCCAGGTCCAGGCTTCTTCGGGTGAGGACCAGTGTGAGAGGGGTTCCTCTCACAAAAGGTGCTACCTCTCCTCGAAGAAGGTGTGGCGGTGTTGTGCTCTTCAATGACGAACTCCAAGTTCAGATGGACTCTCTTGCCTGTCTCCCGGACAGTCCAGGTGACAGGGCAAGAGATGCCCAGAGCTGCTATTGTTCTCTTCAGTCGCGCTGGTAGTTCCAGTGTTTCCATAATTATGGTGTTAATTAGGATCGAGCTAAGTCATTTGAGACTACTATACTCACCTTTCTCATAACATCAATGAAGGAACTTCAGTGAGACAGTTAAAAACAATTCATCAGACACTGTGGGGTCATGAAGAATCATGGAATCTCGTTGGGAAAAGCCATGATTCTCCAGAATCATAAAGTCTAGTTCTCTATCATTTTGTCTGTCTGTGAATGTGTGGGATTTGTCAACAAATGAGGGTAAGCTTCCTACTCCATGATTTCACAATTTTTCCAACATATCTGTTTCAGATACAATGAAATACATGTAATATGAGTTACTGTCACACACAAATTAGTTGTTTATTTGATATGGTTTAAACCATCTAGAGAGCGAGTATACACAGTGATGGGTACAGTTCAAGTCAAAACAAAAGTTGTCATACTATGACTGCTGCATACAGCCATAGAAAATGTTCAGCGCTCAATCAATTAGGAATGGAGTAAATCGTCACTTAAACTTACCAAATTCTGAAAACAAGAGTTTTTTTTGGACTGCACCTATCTTTATGCAAACAGAACGAGCATAGGGTTAAACTTTACAACCAAACTTGCAACAGCAAATATGCTCGGTAGGCAATTGTAAATACGAAAATGTAAATCATTTTTCGATATTCCTTTCAAAAATGGAAGAAAAGTGAGCTCCAAATTAGCCAATTTTATGAAGAATTTTAGGGCACTCAAATTCAAGGCCCGAAAACTGGGTGAAGGTTAAAACTTTGAACAAGAGGCCCAGGGGGCCTGAGGGCGCACACCTGACATGGTAGTCTAAATATCAAACCAGGGACTTGACTTGAATAAGCTGCATACGCCCCTCCTAAGAAAAGCATATACCAACTAGATGAAGCGATTGTGCCCACACAATACACAGGATTTTCCTTCTATTTTCAGTTCCTGCACTTTTACGTCCCAAAATTGAGATAAACGCATAAAAAAGATTTTTTTCCCAAACAAAATATTTTCAGCCTAAATTTTTTTCTTCTTCTTAAAACGCATAAAAAACGATAAAACTAATTTCAGGATTTTGGTCCAAAATTTTCTAAGTCCCACCCGGACCCCAAATTTTCGGTGTAAAAAAAAAAAAAATTTTTTTGTCTTAAAATTGTCAGAAACGCATAAAAAACAAAAAAAACAAAAAATTATGGATTTTGGTCAAAATTTTCGAAGTTCCACCCGGACCCCAAATATTCAGGGTAAAAATTTTTTTTTTTTTCTCAGGCCGGGGAAAAATAATTAATTTGTTCAGGTAACATGCTGAAAAAAATTAGGGTCGGTTGGTCGGGATTTTTTTTTTTTTTTCACAATTATTTTTTACAATGAATGCCTTTCAAGTGTCTCAGAAATCAACCTGTATATCCCTATATATCCCTCATGTCCTATTTGTTTGGTTATTTTATACGATTTGCATCAGTAAATAAAACTATAAACCATTTTTCTATGCGTTTTCATTTCTGAAATTGAAACCCGTAACGAGACTCCAGAATTCGAAGATCGCGGCTACGTACGATTGTTCCATTGTTTCTTTGTCAGGTCAAGAATGTGATCACACTTTGCGGTCATGTTTTAGGTGTGGAAGATGGAGAGAATTTAGGTGTGAAAATAAAATTCAACATTTCACTTCAACGTCATGAAATTCTTCGGTATGTATGGCTTTAAAAATATCTATAAATGAGGATGAGTTGGAAACTGTTCTTAAAAATTGCAGTTTCCCTCTGTGTTCGCACTTTTCTGTGTGAATTGCGACAACGCTTGTAGCCGACATTTTGATATAAACACGCGTTCTGAAACTTGTTGCTATGAGCGTCATCGGTCGACGTGCATGTGCCCTTTAACATGAGAAACGTTCCAGGGACAGTCGTACCACGCAAAGTTGGTGCTATTATTTCGTTAGGCGAAAGCGATTTCATTATTTTTTCTTTTTCTTAAAATTTTTTTTCTGTGCAAGGTAAAAAATATTTAGGGTCGGCGGCAAAAATAGGGTCGGTCGGGTTACCTGAACAAATTAATTATTTTTCCCCGGCCTCATCTTAAAACTGACCGAAATGCATAAAAAACAAAAACAACTAGAGAATTGTAATTTGTTGGACAAATTACGGGCTTTCCCAACTTTTTAATGTGAAAAGGCAAACTGTATTGTACACAAAACTATCGATCAGTTTTGAAAACAGAAAATTTAGTGGAAATCAAAGTTTTTGTGATGCTGCTAGTTTTTATGCAGCCAAAACAGATATTTCAGATACAGCAGGAAACCAAAACATTTAACACAAAATTTGCTCTTCAATAATTTCAGAATATTTTCATAGAAAGCAAAACAAGCGATGTCCTTTCTGCTTTGAAAAAATAAGTACATATGAATTATGGGCGTACGGGCCGGGGTTTCATGGAGGACTGTGCCCCAATCCACTCCTGAGTCAGTATGGAGCTGATTTTTCAGCCACTATGCCAGAAAATTTCGGACAATTTAGTTGCCAGAAATGACCACAAAACATTTTGGTTTTCCACACAAAATGTTGTTTTCCTATCTCATCACTTAGAAGTTGCAAGTAAACTGACCATTATACTGTACAAGTTGATTCAGTGGAACCATATCCACGTTAATATTATTCATTTATAATCAAACAAATACATATAATGAGTTCTATTACTACATATTACGGAAGGTAGAGATGATTGTTGCAATCCAAGAAGTCCTCTGTTTGAATCCCGCCTGTGGCAACCACATTGTGTCCTTGAGCAAGACACTTCATCCCAATTTAATTTCCCACGTGGGGGGTGGGGGTATGATGGCGATGTGTACTAAGGGTACTTTGGGGGCGCACTTGTCTTTAACCAATGCTAACCCTCCTTTTGTGGAGTTAGTACGTCGGACAGTCTGAGTCGCTTGCCATTGCTCGGTGGTTCTCTCCAGGTACTCAATGTGGGGGGGGTGTGGTGTGGTGAGAGAGCCCCCCTCCCATACCCACATTTGTCTTTTTTCTCCTGAGATTCAACTTTTTCGGGCTAAAAGGGTTCACCCCACCCCCTAAAAAATAGCCCTGTACGCCTATGCAGTGAATACCTGGACTTGAATAAATACCTATATTATGGTCATGATATAGCTGAAGATGCTGAAAGTGACCTTAACTATCAATAATTAATTTATTCCTTATCATTCTATCTGTTTGTGAATGTGTGGGATTTGTCAACAAACAAGGGTAAGCTTCCTACTCCATGATTTCACAATTTTTCCAAAATATCTGTTTCAGATACAATGAAATACATGTAATATGAGTTACGGGTCACACACAAATTAGTTGTTTATTTGATATGGTTTAAACCATCTAGAGGGCTAGTATACACAGTGATGGGTACAGTTCAAGTCAAAATGAGTTGATTAAAGGGATGTTGAACAGCTTGTTAATATTTCTTGCATTACATTACTACTTTGCTATTTATTGACAGAAGGATTTCACAGAGGGTTTCCCTGACGGTATTTATTTATTGGTGTTTACGGTCACATACTTATCCACAATGGCTAATCGTGACCGTGACAGTTTTATGGGTGGGGGAAGTCAGGGGACCCAGAGAGAACCACCGAGCATCGACGAGCAACTGTCAGCCCAACATTCGAATTATGTTCAAGCTCCGCTGAAGCAGGGTACCAGCGGTTGAAGACATGTGCACCATTGACATGCAGTACGCCTTAGTACATGGCATCATTGTGCCCCCATGTTGGCAACCGGGATAAACTGCCTTACCCAAGGACATTACGTGGGTCGTCCCAGACAGGGATCAACTCAGGACCTCTATCATAGAAGTCAAACAGTCTATCACTGAGAAAATGTGCTTTCTTTCCTGGCGGTATTCATTTTTGTACAGCCAAATCAGTGTTGGATAACGCGGAACCCCAAAACATATAACACAAAATTTGTTCCCCATTGATTTTGAAAGCAGTTATGGAAAGATCAAAGAGCTCTTTCCTTTTTGTTTTTGGACAAGTGAGTATTCATTCAGTCATTTTTTGCAGACAGTGCTATTTTTAAGTGACCAAAGCACATGTTTCATTAAGTCCCAGGACATAACTAAAGCCAGATTTATTGATTAAACATCTCTGCATATAGCAAAGCAAAGTGTCTCAAACTAACCCATTCCAAAATGATAGTAGAGAGTAACCAAAGTTACTTATTCTCGCTCTCATTGTGCTTGGGGGTTAAATCTGAGATTGAAAAGATATACCAATCTTACTCAGGGAAGGTGAGTATAGAAAAGTACGAAATTAATCAGAAAATGAATTTTGTCTGACGGTACTAATATTTGTACGAGCAAAACTGGTACTGGATTTATTTTATTTATTTATTTATTTATTTATTTATTTATTTATTTATTTATTTATTAGGGTTTAACGACACATTAACAGCCAAGGTCATATTATATCGGTGACAGATGTATGGGTGGCGCAAGCCGGAGTACTCAGAGAGAACCACCGAATGACGAGCAGCTGCCAGCTCCCCAACATAGTGCCTCCGCACTGTAGCACAGGCAGGGTTAGATTGGTTGAAGACATGCGCACCATCGACGTGAGTAGGTATATAATGCGCATTTACGATCACTTTGTACATGTACGTGTAAACGATGCATTCACCAACGTGGAATTCAGTGTCAAATCGCACTCTTGTTCACAAAAATGTACAGTGGTCTTGAATCCCCCCATGTTTTTTGTGACTCCTAGATCGCACTTTTAACGTTCAAATACTCGTGGTGAACACGCGTTTTTAAAAAAAGGGTGAAATTGTACATCTTCACTTTTATCTTTTACTTTAAAAATTTTGTATACGTTCCCATCGCAGCTCAGACCATCGATCCATCGTTGGCGAACGCGAGCAAAAAATTCTAGGCTAGATCAAAAAAACGGTCTGCGGATTCCTAGACCAGTAGTCCAGAACCCGCAATTGTTTTGAGGCGGTGGGTTTTTCCCATTTATGACGTCATTAGGGGAATTCCCCACTATGAGAATTCCCAAACTCAGCTAATCGAGCGATCAGATCGCTCGATTCCCCGCCAATCGACCGATCGGATTGCTCGATTCTCGTAAACTCGATCATACAGAGTTATCTCCCCTTGTCGTGGGGTGGGGGGAATACCCGAGGAAATAAGTGAAAAAAAGTGATCGATATATATAGGAGAGAAAAAAAAATATATAAATAATAGTTATTTAGAAAATTAAATATATCAAATCGAATAGATAATGAAAAAAAATACGTAAATCATGAGCGATTCTCAGACTATTAGAGCGAGGTTTCTTTTAAACATGCTGATGAGAGCATACGCAATCTGCGTGAACGAATAACTACGTCCCATCTTGTTAGAACGATGCGTCGGATGTCGGGATTATCTAGACTTCGATCACGAGAATCATTCGTGTCTGACGATGGAAAGGGAAGATATGGTCGTCATGTATTTAGAACCGGCGTTCGAACGCGTTAAATTCAACGATGTGATCACGTTTTGGAAGAGATTAGTCTTCTGTAAGAATCGAGACAGGCCCACAGATTCGGAAGAACTGAAATTGGCGTGTAAAAGTTTGACTTTAGAAGACAAGGGATGCATCAAGAAATTATTGCTGAACGAAGCATACGTCTAAGTTTTTTTCGTTGATATAAAATAAGGGAGAGTAGAAAATAAAAAAAAATAAATACACACATAAAATTTCTATCTAATATTAGAAGAAAAAAAAACAAAAAAATGAGAACCAGAAATAAATTGTATCCGACGTTAGTGGACGACGAGGACGAGAAGCCGATCGACGTTTCGCCAACGGCGCCGCTAGAAGAAAAAGAAAGAGGAG
This sequence comes from Pictodentalium vernedei, assembly GCA_031216915.1. NCBI lineage: Eukaryota > Metazoa > Mollusca > Scaphopoda > Dentaliida > Dentaliidae > Pictodentalium > Pictodentalium vernedei. The sequence goes on from CM062295.1 coordinate 403,310,894, forward strand.
AGAGGTATCGCATCGATCAAATCAGTAGAATTCAAGCGTATCTAACTCGAGAGAGAGATTCTCATCGTTCCCTCAAGAAAAAGAATTCGCGTTTCGTGGCAGTCGTCAACGCGATCGACACAACACTCATCACGATTTCCCTAGGTTTACACGCGGCCGGCATCGGATTTTTGTCGACCGCGGTCGGCATTCCGATCGTGTTGACCGTAGAAGGAGTGGCTCTCGCCGCCGGATTGTTTAGCACGCTCGGAAACTTTTTGAGTAGGAAATTATCACTGAAGGCGAGGAAACACGACAAGATTCGCGTCTTGGCCGACTCCAAGATCGACACGATATCCGAAATGATCTCTATGGCATTGAAAGACGGTAGGATATCGGACGGAGAATATTTCCCGATATTGAGCGAGAAAACGAAATACGATGTCATGAAAGAAGCCGTGAGAATCAAGACTCGTCAGATCATCAAGGAAGAGATGATGGATTCTCTAGTGGAAAAGGGTAGGAAAGAGGCCAGGGAGGAATTCAGTAAGATGATAGAACTCAAGAGCAGCGATTGAAAAAAAATATATATATATATAATAAGAACAGAATTTAAAAAAAAAAAAAAAAATTAAATTTATATATAAAATAAAAAACGAAATTAATTTAAATAACTCTTAAAAAATGTATTGCGTAAAGTGTAAGAGAGTTACCGAAACGAGTAATTCTAGAGAAGTGCAAACTAAAAATGATAGACGGATGCTTCGCGGAATTTGCGACGTGTGTGGTTCTGTCAAGACGTGATTCGTCAAAAAAAAGAACGCGAGCAAAGGTAAAGGCATCGTGAATAAAATGATCAACAATCTACCTTTCGAAATGCATCTGCCCGGTCACAGTTTCACGGGACCCGGAACGAAATTGAACAAGAGACTCAACGCCGATCTGACTCCCAAATCTTGGAGCAAACCTGTGAATAAGGTGGACGCGGCCGCGTACGATCACGATCTGTGCTACGCCGGACATCCCGACACCAAGACTCGCAACGACGTCTGCGACAAAAACATGTTGGGGAGATTGAGAGGCATATCGAATCCGACCAGGAGAGAGAAGATGGAATGTTCGCTGGTCGGCAATATGATCGGTGCGAAACGTCGATTCGGATGGGGCGTTCAAAAAAAAAAAAGCGCATCTGAAAAGAAGAAGAAACGATTATTGACGAGCGAATTGGCCGAGGAGTTACACAAACCCATAGTGCGTAAATTTCGAAAGAGAAGGGTGTTCGTGAAGGGTCTGGATGATATTTGGTCTGCCGACTTGGTCGACATGAGATCGTTTTCGAGGTGGAACGAGGGCGTCAAATATCTACTGACGGTCATCGACATGTTTTCTAAATACGGTTGGATCAGAGCTTTGAAGGATAAATCGGGACCTTGCGTCGCCGAGGCTCTGAAGAGCATGTTCGACTCGTCTTCTCGAAAACCGAGTAAATTGTGGGTGGATAAGGGAAAGGAATTCTACAACAAGCACGTTCGTCGATTGGTAGACCTCTACTCGATCGAAAACGAAGAGAAAGCCAGCGTGGTGGAACGTTGGAATCGAACGATGAAGGAAAAGATGCATAGATACTTCACGGCGAATTCGACCAAGAAATACATATACGCTCTGAACGGTCTGGTTAAAGATTACAACAACACGCGACACAGATCGATCAAGATGACTCCCGCGGAAGCTAGCGATCCTCGAAACGAAAAACGGGTCTACGCGAATCTATATCCTGAGATATCTAAGATCAGGAAGAAGTCTAGAACGCCAAAATTTGCGGTCGGTGATCGAGTGAGAATCTACGCTTATAAGAAGCACTTCGAAAAGGGTTATACTCCTCGATGGACCTTGGAAATCTTCGTGATAATCAAAATATTTCACACCGATCCCGTGACTTATGAAATCGAAGCTTTGGATGGAGAAGAGATCATCGGAAAGTTTTACGAACAACAATTACAGAAGACAAAGTTTTGATGAAGAAGACAAAATTTTTTTTTATTTACTCTCTTTAACATTTTCTTGTTTACACACATATATATAAGAGAGAAAAAAATAATAAAAAATAATTAAAAACTATTTTTAGGTAAAAAAAAGCAAGTTAATTAATAAACAAAAAACTAAAAATCCTTTAAAATGACAAACATACTAGATATAGCACAAAGCATAGTGAAAGATGAAAGTATTCAAGAATATGAGGTTCACGAATACGAACCGGTAACCGGGACGAGTTTGAACAATGCGGGAGAGATAAGAATCAACGTCGAAACTCAAGATCTATTCGTACATCCTAGCGAGAGTTACATAGTGGTGCAGGGACGTCTCACCAAGGAAGATAGGAGCAACTACGCCAACGACGACACGGTTACTCTAGCCAATAATGGCATCATGCATCTATTCAGTAACATAAAATGCATGCTATCCGGACAAGAGATAGAATCTGTGTTTCATCCCGGTCAGGCCACCACGATGTTCGGACTCTTGACGTATCCTGATGATTTTTCGAAATCCAGAGGACTTAATCAGTTGTGGGTGAAAGACACCGTAGGCTCGCCAAGACGTCCAGACCTAAAGGAACGTTTTCGTTCAGGATACCTTTGAAACACATCTTCGGATTCGCGGACGATTACAAGAGCATGTATGGATTCAAACACAATCTAACGTTGATTCGAAAAGGAAACGACGACGCAATAGTGAGACTCGCTGCGACCAATGCAGGTAAGATAACTCTACACAAGATATCGTGGTTCATTCCGCACGTGGAGCCTTCGATCGTGGAGAAAGCGCGTCTCTACAAGATCATAGAATCCAAGAGTAAATTACCCATGGGATTTAGAATGAGACGGTGCGACACGGCTAGCATTCCTCCCCCCACGAATCACTTCGATTGGAGATTGACGGTGAAATCCGCTTCCGAGAGACCGCGTTTCATCGTGGTTGCGTTTCAGACTGATAGGGACGGGTCTCAGGAAAAGAATGCGTCGCTGTTCGATCACTGCAGTTTGTGAAACATGCAAGTCTTTCTGAACGTCACGAGATATCCAGCAATCGATTACAACGCGTCGTTCGACAAGAACAATTTCTGCAGACTGTACAGCAACGCCGCTGATTTTAGAAAGAAGTATCACGGTCTAGACGAATTGATGAGCAACCCCAACATGTCTCCCGGCGAATACAAGTCGATGTATCCCATGTTCGTATTCAACGTCAGTAAACAGAGTGAACGACTCAAGAGTAGAGTCTTAGACATTCAGATCAAGATGCAATTCGATAGGAACGTGTCGAGAAAAACCGAAGCCTTCGCCCTGGTCCTGTCGGACAGAGAATTACAATTCGAATCGGATGGAAATAAGATGTCGATCATTCGATGAGAGACGAGTGTGTGAAAAAAATAAAAAACAAAAAAAAATAAAAAGTAATGAGTCATTATTAAAAACAAAAAACAAAAAAAGAATAAAAAAAATAAATTCGTTTTTAATGATATTTTTTTAACAAAAAAAAAAGTTTCATCCGAGAAAAAATCGTCTTTTTTCAACATTCTCGATGTACAAAATGTTACAGTTCCTAAGTAGTCACGTAGAAAACGAAATACACGTTCCATTTTCATGTTTGAAAAAAAAAGAAGATTTTTACGATTACGTTCTGAATTATTTAAAAGATCGCGTGCTATTCACTCGAGAGAAACAAAAAGGATATTTCGTGACGAAGATATTAAAACTCGAAGAGATCTTAGATTGTTCGATCCTGTGCGATCGTCTCTCAGTTTCCGTCAGATGTTCCATCCTGTGTTGCAAGCCAAAAAACAAAAAAAAAGATGTGGAAAAATGGTTAGGTAAACAGCGAGATAGATGGTTGGAAATGAAAAGAATGATGCGCGTTCCACCATCACCACAACCTTCTGAAGAGAATGGTAATGATGTGAGTGTTACCAAGAAATGCACAACATTCATTCATAATTATGATTCGGATCAACAAAAGTGTTGTTATAAACGTATCATATCACAAAGAAAAAGAAAAAAAGAAAAAGAAGAATGGACGCTGAAAATTGAGAGAAAAGGAAACGTCTTTATAATATATGGTGATAGTGAAGAAGAAGAAAAACAAAAAAAAAAGTAATGAGATCATCTTTAGATCTCATTTTTTTTTGTTTTTTTTGTTTTTAATAATCACACATTATTTTTTTTTTTTAATTCATTATTTTCCACGCGTTCACTGTTTGTTCAAAGAATCTAGTTCGATCAGTAGACTCACCACGGAAGTGGTGGCTTCGGGATTATTGGTTTTCGTAACGAAAATAATCCTGTCACAGGCGTTCACTTTGAGAGGCGTGCCGAATGTGCTAACATTCGCGTGTAGATTCTCAGTCTTTTCGACGCTGTATCTCTTATCGCCCTCTACACCATTCACCATGAGATTGACGACCGCTCTGTTATTCAAATCCGAGGAAGCCAGACTCATTCGAAGGATTTCACCTCCCAACGGCATGGGATATCCCACCTGACCATGTTTCGATCCGCTACCTCCATTTCCGAAAGACCACTCAGCTGTTCCCTCATCTAAGGTGCCGGCCTCTTCGGCCCACACGGTGATCAATTGTCTAGCATATTTGACTTTCTCCACCACCGAAATCAGGGTGCAGGCATCCGTCATGTTCACGGGATCCGGTAGATTCGTGAGCGCGTGTCCACCCATGTCTAGTTTACCTTCCATGATGTCACCCTTTCTCCAGACCGAGTTGTCGTCCACGTACTTTCTGCTGACTGCGCTGGAATCGAATTCGGGATCGTGACTGAGTCCGAATAAATTCTTACCGTTCATGTCGATGCCACCCTCCATGGTTCCGCCAGATTGTTTGTTCAGGTAGAGATCGTCCACTTGCGATTCTAGGTATTCTTGTGATCGTATCACGGCAGAATCTATGTAGCCTTTGTTGACCGCGGTTGAGTCCGCATCCGTGTCGTCGATCTTCGACAGATTCAATATCTTGTGGAATCCCGCATTCAGATCCGATTTCATTTCTCGCCTGTCAGACTTTCTCTGTTCCAGATCTACGTAGTGTTTGGTCGCCACGTCCTTGGGATTCGTGGGAGTGGCCACGTTCGTTATCTTGTTAGAATTGGCGTTCAATTCCGAGTGCATCGTTTTCAGAACGTATCTATTTCTCAGGTGTTCGCTGAATCTCGCGTGAGAGTCGTCTGCATATTTCTTGGTCGTGGCATCTGTGGGATCTACGGGATTCGCGACGTTCACCAAACGTTTGGATTTCAGATCCAGATCGTCGGTCATGGTTTTATCCACGTAATTATCCAGCAGGATTCGTTCGAAATCGGCGTTCCACCTGTCGACGTATTTTTTAGTCGCGATCTATCGGCTCGGGAAGATTGTAGAGCTTCTTATCGTTCATGTTCAAAGGTTCTTCTCGAGGTTCGTATCTCCGAACGTAACGTTCGTCCAAGTTGGCAACGTCGTAACCATCGTCGACTTCGAACGTCTTCCTCTTCTTTCTCGGGTTGACTTTTTCGTCGTCACTTCTACCAAATTTATCGACTGGCATGTTGTTGTGGGATTTTTTTTGTTTTTTAGAAAAATATGTTCAAACGCAGTTTATTAAAAATGAACTATGTTATTTTATTTTTCGTTTTTATTTGATTAAAATTTTTAAAAATATTTTTTATCTTTATATATACTATAAAAAAAAAAAATCTCCAATGTAAATCATTGAGAATGTCTTGAAATCGATCTCCTTCAGGCCATCTCTTGAGAACGTAGAGACACAGGTGACCGCAAAACACTTGATGTGGTGATTGCACTTGTTCCGTGTTGTAACGAACCATCGATTTGTTGAAATAGTTCTTTATTTCTTTTGGCGGCGAGATTCCGTAGCTGTCGAAATAATAATTTTTCTTCTTCCCGTTCTTCATCCACGCCACCCAGTGAGTGCCTTCATCCGATGAATCGTCTAGATTTAAAATTCCGCATTCCGATTGTCGAGGTCTTCTCTTCGGCAAGGCATCTCTGGAAAACACTCCTAGAAAATCTTTGATTTTCAAATCTTTTGCCGCATTCAACAGATCGATGTTGGATAGGGGTTCGTTGGGTAAGACGACACCTTCTACGGATATCTTTATTTTCTTATTCATAAATGCGTATATATTTTTTTAATTATTTATTTTATTATAATTCACTAAAATGACGTTATTTTTTTTTATTTATTTTTTTCTTTTTAAACTAACACTCTCGAAGTCTCTATCGATTTCCATTATCTTGAATTCATCTAATTCCTCTTGATTTTCTGAAATCTCGATATTACCATCTTTTAGTAGAACAGATTCGATCGTTTTGTGGTGATTTAACGAATGAAATTTTTTAGATAGCACGTCGTAAATGTATTTCACTTGATCTTTTGACAATTTTTTGAACAGGAATAACAACTGCAAATATCTATTATATTCAAATACGTCTTTTTCGCTACCTGCAAAAAAAAGATGACGCAAAAAGAGATATCAAACATAGTTTGTCTCTCTTAGCTTGAACGTTTTCGGAATTTAAGAATTGGAGTTCGTTAGGGTTTTTTTTTCTTTTTTTCTTTTTCTTTTTAAACTAACTTTCTCGATGTCACTATCGATTTCTATAATTTTGTGTTCATCTAATTCTTCTTGATTTTCTGGAATCCAATCATCCACAATCATATCTGGAATCTTATCATCCACAATCGCATCTAGAATCCAATCATCCACATTCATATCATCTCTAATTAGATCCACAGTCCAATATCCGAGTGCCAAAGTGCTTATTTTATCATCTAGCACGAATCTCTTATCGTCGTCGGCCGTCAGCGAAATCTTGTTGACTATTTCGGTATACAAGTCGTGATTTTCGCTTCGAATCGATTTCATAGTCTTATACACCGGACCACTTCCTAACAGACAATCTTTATACTCTTGGAAAGAGATGTTTTTCTTCACCACGCACGCTTTAACTCCTTTGCACTTCTTGATCTCTTCATCATCTTCTAGACGATAAGCATACAGTTTGGGTCTCAAGCCCACGAATTCGACGATCTGTTTACCGCCGCTCTTGTCCTTAAATTTACCCAACACCTTCTTGTTGTCGTTCGATTGAATGTTGGACGGGTGATCGACGGGATAATTGCTCGTGTCAAACCACTCGGCCACGTCAGGAGATATATCTCGGTAGACGTCTTTCGTCTCTATCTCGTAAACTAAACTGTCCGTGTCGGTGAACAGTAGTTTGGCTTTGTCACCAAATTTTCGTTTGACGTAATCGTAGTGAAACTCGTACATCAATTGCTTGCTGATATCTAAGATGATCGGTCCGAGATAATACGGTTTGTCGAACTTCAGGTGCGTCTTTTGCATGTGAACGGCCACTAGATTTTCGTCGAATATGGTTCGGTGTTTGTAATTGGGTTTCGCCACTAATTTTTTAGCTCTTTTCTCAGACGTGACGAGTCGAACGTCGGTTCTCTTCCTGATGTTTTCCATCGATTTGCCATACACACAGTTAGTTGTTCATGAGTTTGAAGAAATCTTTTTCGAAATCGTTCTCAGCTCGAGTTCTGAGATTCGTGTTGAGATTGATGTATTTTTTCATCCAAGGCTCTTCGTCGAATCGAATGATGCGATGTATGTCGACTAATTTCATCCCGTAATCGACGTACTGTTTCAAATTCTCGCTGTAGACGACGTAGTTACGTTTGTTAAATAAATTGGGAATGAGTTTTTCCTCGTCTCCTTCGTTCGGTTCCATTCGTTCGGGAGCTAGCGGATAATCGTTGTGTGGATCGTGTAATTCTTCCGGATAGTTCAAATCGACTTCTAAAATGCAAGGATAGTCTCTCCATTTTTGCATCTCTTCCGGTTCCGTCACCCATTCGGAATTTCTAATCGGTAAAGGATGACTCATAGCCCAACCGTACAGATTATTGGCGTCCCAATACTGTATGTATTTAGTCGACCGTTTCGAATCGAAACCTTCTTTCATGTAGGGATTGTTAGCTTCAGAATATCTGTGAGAGATCATCGAGACGCCACCTCTCGCAGCCCTTTCGAACATGAGCAACATGTCCACGTCGGATAATAATTCCAATTGGACTTCAGTGGTCTTCAACAGAGCGTCCCACGTCAGACCGGGTGCGGTGAAATACCAAGCAGGATCCAGATCGTAATTTCGACGACAGACGTCTCGAAAATTTTCGAACACGTCTGCCAAGAGCAGAACGTCGGACTTTAGATAGAGATCGTGATAATCTCTCATGGTTTTCATATCGAATGATTTCCACACGTTTTTGGCGTGTTCGTAATTCTCGTCGGAAATGTCGGATTCGTATAATTTCGAATAAAAATCTTCTTTCGAAGGTAGTGCAGTGTCTTCGAATCTCTTTAGATCGTTCATGTAATCGTAAGGATAGACTCCTTTCCTCAACATGACGTCTACTCGTTCTCCGAAATGTTCGCTCGTGATTTTAAATTTATCCTTGCTCATGTTATCGACTAATTTTTCCAGAGCGGTCGACATGAATTTAAAACTGTCGATGAAACGTATGCATCTACGAATGGATTTCGTTTTTTCTTTCAACGTATTTCCGTCGATTACTCTTTTCTTCTCCATGAGCTTCCATTTCGTGAAGGAAATGTATCTTTCTTCGCTGTTCGCGATGCAATTTAATTCTTCGTGTGAGGTGCCGAGATTTTTCACGAACAGATGACTGTCGTAACCCGAGAGATTGTGAAACATCACCGGATAGAAAGTGGCGTCTCGATATTTTAAATTACACTTGCTGTGAGCTGGACCGCGATACAGACCCGAGTAATGATCGTGATCTCTAACCTTCCTATTTTCCTCCAAATTCTCGTCGAACGATTGTCTGCATATGTGACATTCGGTGGCTCTGTTATTTTCGTCCTGCTGCTCTCGCGTGATGATCATTTTTGCTGGAGTTTTGAATTTGTCGTATAACATTTGAATTTTCGATTCTAACTCTTCCACGAACCTTTGAGCCACATCGTCGTCTTCGCACTGTTTCGTGTAGGTGAAGGGACCCATGTCGTGTTGCGAGTCGAAAGCGCATTTCACGTAAGTGCAATAGCCCGAAGGTATGTGTTTTTGATATCTTTCGACGTAACTTTGAGGAGCGTTGGGTTGACAGGAACTCATTTTCGCGGTGAAACATTCGAAATCGGCGTACACGACGAATGGTACTTATAACCTTCTATTGTGATTTTCACACTTCACGATGGTGTTGGATTTGGGCATTTCGACGGTGACACCTTGATTTTCGTTGCAATATTTTTGATGTTTCTCTAATGATTTTTCGCTGTGAAACACGTTCATGCAATTGTAACATAAAGATATCTTTCCTTTATGATTATTATTTTGTTTCGACAGTAATCGGGTCGGATGTTTAACCCAACAATAATGACGATTGTCACCATTCAAAACCAATAATAAAATAATCGTCTTTTCTCTTCCGCGATACGAAGTCTGTCTGAGAGGATAGATCGTTCGATTTTTGTCGTCGTATCCTAAGACGTTCACCGCTACGGTGGGATTTTGAGCCTCGAAACGTTCGATATGTTTTAACTCTGTTGGAAAAGTCACTCCGGTCCAATCGAGATTTTTAGAAGTTTCCTCATAATGAGAAACTCTATCGGTGTGTATTTCGACAGGGTATAAAGCGGAGGTGACTGCCCATTTAAAACACTGATCATCTTTATTTCTCACGTTGACCACGGCGTGTTTCTTAGTCAAGAAATACGGTAATTCCAAGTGGGAAGATCCTTTCAACGGTTCGTTTTTATTTATGTGAATTTCGAGTTTCAACACCTCATCGAACTTCCAATTACTACCTTCATGTTGATAATTCGCGAGAGACGTCAACATCTTGTCTTTCATCTTTTCGAAAACGTCCGATAGATCTGAACCTCGAAATACGGGTTCGACATTAGATCTGAAATATGCATTTTTCACGATGCTCTCGCCGGACTTCACGTCGATTTTATTCATTATGCAATGGAGTATCATCTTTATTTTTAATCCCACGTTCATGTATTCGCGAAACAAATCCAATACTTCTTTCTTCACCCGTTCCATGAACAATTTCGGATCGACTTTCTTCAACGAGGGAATCACGTCGAAAGTTTTAAAAACCCCTTTGATCGCACTCTCCCGTTCTACGGGTTTCGATTGGAATAGTTCCGCAACGAGTCGTGTTACATATTCTTCTCCTTTCTCTTCGTCGATTGCTCGTTGAATTTCGCTCGATATACCTCGTTTGTCTTGAATCTGACGTGCATCACTCGTTTTCGTTTTAGTTTTTCTTTTCTTTTCTTCGGAAACTTGATGTTCTTCAACGGCTTTTCGTTTAGTTGTCTTCTTATTTTTCACAACCGATGCATCTTTTGACGTCGTTGCTATCGACATTTCGTTTGCCTTTCTAGCGTTTCGCAAATATTCTTGTATGACATCAATTTTTTTTTATTTAGTTCTATGATTTCTGAAATCTGAAATTTGTAATAGTTTACAAATCTCGTTTAACTGAGGTATGGTTTTCTCATTTAAATTTACCATTGTTTTATCTGTTTGCTTCATTTGTAAGAATATTTTTTTGGGGAATTTTGTATTAAATAATTTGTTAAAAAAGTTTTGCTTTTTTCCTCTTTTTATATATATATAATAAAAAAAAAAAAAGTTAAATTTTAAATTCAATTTTTTTTCTTTAATATGTTTTTTATTCAAAAACAATTTAAGACCGCTTTTATTTCTCGCTCGCAAACCGAACACGTTTTCTCGTCTTCGGAATAACATTCTCTACAGTAACGCAGGTGTGCGCACGGTAGAAACAAGACGTTTGCGACACCTTCGCAGACCAGACACTTAGTGGACGTTTTGCTCGGCTTGTTTTCGACGAGTGACGATAACTCGTCCGCTTCCACCATGAATTTGATGAGATGTTCTAAAGATGTGAATTGAGACAGGGTCTTGTTCGCGATGTTTAACGCATCGTACAATTGTTCCTTGGTGTAACCGAGTTGTAACATATCCATCAATAATTTTTGGTTTTTATCTCTATCCCTCTCTTCGTCTTGGATTTTGATCAATCCCAACGTTAGGATCTTGTTCAAATAATCGCATTCGTCTTTTTTCAATATTACTTATGTGTTCTAGTAAAGGTACGTCGTGAGGTTCCCAATTCATCAAATGTATGTCACAACAAAAACATTTGACTTTGTCGCCTCTACCCACGTAAACGAAACCTGCGGCGGCTAAATCTTCGGGTTTTTGAGCGAGATGCGAAGGCCAATTTTTAAACGCTTGAAGTCTTGCACGTTCTAGACTATAATTCGGATGTTTGGACTTGATCATTGTTTTTACCTCAAAATTGAGTTTGTAAGAATATTTTTTTTTTAACTTTTATTTATATATAAAGAGAAATAAAGAGAAACTTTTTTAACAAATTATTATTTAAATACAAAATTTAAAATATACATTATTTGCAAGAATTCATAAAAACCAAATAATCGATCATGACAACAACACCTAAAAGATGTGAATTGAAATTGAAACAAGTCGAAAGGTATGAGAAATGCGGTTTTAATATCTATACATTACAACAACACGATCCCATCGAATTGAACGAGGTTGAGATGGTAGACTTAAAGCGCTACTACTACGAATATCGAATGTGTTTGAAATTGGATGAAGCCGCGCTCGATTTGTTTTACGAGTACCAAAGCGATCTGCTGAATAATATCATCGTCGCCGAAGACAGAGAATTCGACAAGGATGATTTATTGTTGTCCTATGGAGGTTACATATATCCAATAATCTCACCCGAACTCATGAACAAATCGGGTGGTGAGAGCGCATTCGCCTATGAAAAAAAACTTAAAAGAGTAAAGATAAACATTCATACCATTTTCGTATGTGGAAAAATGACGAATGTCAACATGCTAATAATGGGCTTGGAAATATAAACAATAGAGAGATTGAAATGTTAAAATTTAACTTTTTATATATATATAAAGAGAAAAAAAAAACTTTTACTAAAAAAATTTTACACTAAATAAAATTAAAAATTAAAAAAACAACTTTTTTATATATATATAAAGAGCAAAAAAACTTTTTAAACAAATTATTATTTAAAATACAAAATTTAAAATATACATTATTTGTAAGAATTCGTAAAAACAAAAAACCAAATAATTGATCATGAGGACAACAACACCTAAAAGATGCGAATTGAAATTGAAACGAGTCGAAACGAATAAGAAATTCGGTCATAAAATCTATAGATTACAACGACACGATCCCATCGAATTGAACGAGGTCGAGACGAAGGGCTTAGAGCACAAATACGACAAATATAAGATGCCATTGAAATTGGACGAAGCTGCGCTCGATTTGATTTACGAATACCAAAGCGACCTGCAGAACATCGTCATCGCCGAAGATAGAGAATTCGACAAGGACGATTTGTCGTTGCCCTATGGAAATTACATATTTCCAAACATCTCATTCGAACTCGTGAAGAAATTGGGTGGTGAGAGCGAGTTGACCGATGTAAAAAAACTCAAAAGAGTAAAGATAAACATTCAACATGTTTTCGAAAAAGGAGAAGACACGAGTGTCAACATGCTAATAACGGACTTGGAAATATAAACTATAGAGAGACTGATTTTTAGCAAAGAAAAATGAAAAAAAAAAAAAAAAGTAATGAGATCATCTTTTGATCTCATTTTTTTTTTTGTTTCTTCGCACTCTGTCTCGCAATATTCGTCATTATCGTCTAATTGTTTCTCCACCTTTTTATCCATTTTAAATATATTATTTTATACTTTCTATGATTTTATATTTTATATAATTTTATATTATAATAACATATTCAAAATCGGTATATTCTTAAACGGCGAATTCTCACCGAGCAACAAACCCTTGCCGAGTCGCTCGGCGTTCCGTCCACTCTTCAGATAGAGACCATTTCCTCTCAGAGAGTTGCCACCTCTAACGGGTTCTAGATACAATCCTTTACCGCTGTCGTCTACGTGAATGCGACACACGGCTCCTCCCTTCTTCAAGAACAGTCCGCTGCCACCCATTAATTTCTCAACTGCCGAACTAGCGAGTCCCGTGAGAGCTCCCACGCCGAGAGTCTTTCCGAGAAAGGGTAGTGCCTTTGTGGCGAAGGGTAATGCTTTTGCAGCTATTCCTGCCAATAGCGGTAGGAAACCACCTTTCATTCTCAAATTGTATCTCAATTGAGCGGGACTCATTCTCAGCGTCAACCCTCTTCCATCGCGAATCGCTTTCTCCATCCTTTTGATTTGACTTCTGGTTCAGGCGATCGAATCCTGACCGCCACTCGTCAGATCTTCGTGAGTGAATTTGAATCTCACCGCCTCGCCTCGAGTTGTTAATGCTCTCTTAAGTTTCTTCCTTTGTCCTGCGGATATGTTCACGTTTTTAACCACGTATTCTGTCATAATTCTGTTTTTTTTTAAATTATTTACTTCAATTGTTTCTTGTTTAATAATTATATTAAAATAATTTTGTAAAATTAATATTGCGTTTATTTTATTTTTGTTATCTATATATATACACAATATATATTTTTTTTTTTTTGCTTTTATATTTCTCTTATGTGAAATCGTATCGTCACTCTCTCTCCGCGAAGATCTAACAGTTCACCATTTTGATCCATCAACGTGGTTTTGAGACTATACAACGTGCCTAAAATCACTGGTAGATAAACTAAATTGAGCGCTACCATTCACGTAGCTTCCAGCAATCACGTCCACGTTCACCAGAATGCTATTGACAGTGAGAATGTCGACCGTATTTTCAGATGCCGCATGGCCTCGATACATCTTTCGATCGAATCCCAACATCTTGCCTATAGAATCGTCCGTGTTGAAATCCACTCGAAAATTATCTTCCAAATCCAACATCGTCTGTAAGGTATTAGGATTGGGAGCGAGTCTGATCTTGTTGCTTCCCTTTCCATCCGTCTTCATTCGCGTCTGAATGTAATCGTTCAAATCGTCTATGTCGTAACTCCCTTTGGGAATTCGAATCTCCAACCAATCCGTTCCGTCGGAATACTTGAACGAGTTATTCTTTTCGGTGACGTTGGGAAAGGAATAATAAGTCTCCAGATTCACCAATGCCATCTCGTAACTTTTCTCTCTATTCAATTCGATGAAAGGTTCGAATTTCGTAGCGAATCGAGTCGAATCGCCACTCACCACGATTTGAATGGATTGTTTTGCAGCCGTATTCTCGGCTATCTGTTCTAACAATTCTCCATGTTCGAACATTATATTTAATTTTATTTTTTTTATTATTCAAAACTAATTATTTGAAGATTTATTATTTTCTAAATTTTAATTTTCACGCTCTATCTTATTATTATCATCAGAAACATAAAACTTGTCGAATCCGCACCGATATTTTCCGCGATTAAATTCGCTTGTCAAATCGATCATGACGAAATTGTAAAGTCCACCATCCCAAACCCTCTTGCAGAATCTCCTGAATTCCGCAGCGCTCATGTCGACGTGATCGCCGTAGATGTGATTGAGATTCTTGAGATCTTGGCGAAAGAGACATAGAAAATTAGCGTTCTCCCTTATCGTCTGTCTGGGCAATCGAAAATAATTCTGCGATAGGTAGAAACAGTCCACGTTGCTGTGTCTACCCCTAACGTAATACGATTCGCATCGGTTCTGTCTCTCCAAAAGCAGATCGTCGAAAATCATGAGATTCTTATCTTCCGATTTCAGTTCCCTAGGATTCGGAACGTCGCTAGCGTTCTCATAAAATCGACACTCGACGTTCGAAGATGCATTTCTCTTCATCAGCTCCATCGCCGCACCGTCCAAAATGGTCGAAAGTGAAGCTCCGCTCTTGTCGAATTCCTCCCTACTGTCAAAGATTCTGGCTATGACGTCCTTGGGCAATCTACGATCCATGCACTCTCGAAGCAATCTGTATTCGGGTTGAAACAAGCTCTTGCCAAACACGAACAATCTGTCGTAATCCAACCAGTCGGGTCGGGACAACAGATTCATCAACAGATTGGTCTTTCCACAATTCGATTTTCCCACTATCAAGCCTCTTATGCTCTTGGGAAAGAACTCGTTATTCGACCTCTTGGTCGCGGCGTCGTTCCAAGACATATCTTTAATGTTCATCTTTGTTTTATTTTGTTTGTTATTTTAGATTCTTTTCAAACACAAATTTTTTTTTATGTTTTTCAAACTCTGTTTTTAATGTTATTATTTATTTATATCGCACCGTCGCGAGTTCTCTTCAATCCGGATCCACTTGTCATTTTGGCCAAATCTTGTATGGGTACCACAGCATCCTTAAAATCTTTCCAACTTTTCGGCGTTCGCTCTAACGCAGCTCGCTTCGCCGGCGGACTGATCACCTTGTCGATCAACGCGTCGGCTGCCCTCTTGCCAGCCACAGAAGCTATCCTACCACTGGCTTCGGAAGCGGCTTTCTTACCAGCATCCAAAGCCGTCTTCTTACCGACCTCAAACGCGGTCGATGCAAGTTTTCTACCCGCATCGCCCGTGAACGCTCGCATTATAGAATCGACGATGCCAGAACCGCCTTGAACGTATGTCCTGACGTATCCCCTGTTCTTTATCACCAACATATTTTATTTTTATGATATATTTTTGTTTTTTTCACTGGTAAATCGTTTTGTCGTTTTTAAATACTTTTATTATTCTAGTGTAAGAATTTACTGTTTTATTTTTGTTTGTTTGTTTGTTTGTTTGTTTGTTTCTCTCTACTTATTATATACACATCAATCCTTCAATTCGTTCATCAGCCTTTTATACTGGTTTTTATTCAAAACCTTCTGTCTTAACAATTCGTCAGATATAGTAACTATCTGATTATCTAATCCCGTGTTACCAGCCCGTCTGCTCGCCATCAACAAACTCAATCTCTGAGACAGAGCGTCAGAATCACTCGGAAGAAAAGTGGTTTTCACCCCTTTGCCGGTCACCGATTCGACGAACTTCTTGTTCATATCCCATATGGGTTTCACCACTTTCGTCCACTTGTAACCTCTGTTGACTTTGGGTCTCGTCTCTCTGGCATCGTTATTTCTCTTCATGGCGTGGGTCTGAACCAGAATGTCTCTGTAATTGTCGAAATCCTGTTCCGTGTAATCGCCAGGCTTGTTGTAAAGGAGCAATCTGCGCAGACCATCAGTTACTTTATACTTATTCGAACCCACGATCAATTCATCATCATCCATTTCTACTTCTGTGTCTCCCACAAAAGTTCTACCCTCAGAATCCTTATAAATTCCATACGACTGATCTCTCTTACCGCCATCATCATCGGACGATGCGATGCTACTAGTGGTGATAGTCGAAGCTGTATCGCCGCTCTCGCTCAAATCTGTTTGAATTCCCGTGGGAACGCAATCCGGTGTAGATTGAACGGAATATCGATTTCCAAAACTAGGAGGCAACGAACCCATTCTCAAAGACCTCTCCTTTATGGGTCTCAATTCTTCGACTATCTCCTTCCTGCTTCGCTCTTGACCCTCCGTCACGGGTTTAAATATTTTTGTGGCTTCGCGTCTGAGTTCCATCTCACCAAGACGTCTGCTTCTGTCAGCAGACTGAATGCCCTTCTTAGCACGTTCATACTCGCCTAAAATTAAATCTCGGCGCCTAGGATCCATCTGTAAAAACATCTTTCGTTTTTAATTGTTAATGTTCCTTTGAGTATGCTAATATGAGTTATTTATTATTTTCAAAATTAAATGTATAATTATTTTTATGTTTTAAGTAAATAAAAATCTTCCGTCTTTAATATAATAACTAAAACCAGTTGAGAAAAAAAACATTTACAAAATGACACCTCGATAAATAGTTAAAAATATTAAAATAGCATCCGTTTCAAACGTGTTAAAAATCAGAAAGAAATAGTTTTTCAGATAAACCATTTAACTTGACAAATTAATCTCATTTGAATAAAAACCTGTAATACATCTCAGGCGTGACAAAATAGCGTTCTCAGTAAGTGTTTATACAGTAAATGTCACTTTGACATGCAACCTGCTTGTCAGTTTTGATAAAAACATAGACTGACAATTGTAGACGGACATTCGAATGAAATGGTTTAACACGATGCCAAAGGCGCACAGGAGCTCTATTTATCACTTTTATTTATTTCCTAGGATATTCCCCCACCCCACGACGAGGGGAGATAACTCCGTATGATCGAGTTTACGAGAATCGAGCGATCCGATCGCTCAATTAGCTGAGTTTGGGAATTCTCATAGTGGGGAATTCCCCTAATGATGTCATAAATGGGAAAAACCCACCGCCTCAAAACAATTGCGGGTTCTGGACCACTGGTCTAGAATCCACAGACCGTTTTTTTTATCTAGCCTAGAATCTTTTGCTCGCGTTCGCCAACGATGGATCGATGGTCTGAGCTGCGATGGGAACGTATACAAAATTTTTAAAGTAAAAGATAAAAGTAAAGATGTACAATTTCACCCTTTTTTTAAAAACGCGCGTTCACCACGAGTATTTGAACGTTAAAAGTGCGATCTAGCAGTCACAAAAAACATGGGGGGATTCAAGACCACTGTACATTTTTGTGAACAAGCGTGCGATTTAACACTGAATTCCACATTGGTGAACGCATCGTGTACACGTACATGTACAAAGTGGTCGTAAATCCGCAATGTATACCTACTGACGTGCAGTATGCCTTAGTACATGGCGTCTAGACCAGTGAAGGCAGATGCCCGAAATCTTCAGAAGTTGTTCTACTATCCCAGCTCGACAGAACAGTATCTTTGTCAAGTGGCGTGAGCGCGTGGGAACAACGTGGATCGCGTGGTAACTGCGGGGACGATTCGTTCCTACTCTATTCCCAATGCAATGCCGTTTCCATTCACTATTTACCTATCACCGAGTTTGGCATTATTTCTGTCTATTTGATGAACTGTCCAGCTTTAAATATTCGAACATTCATATGGGACAGAAAGCTTATTTTAGACCGTCCCGGCAGAAACTGACAACTCGATCCGGTGGAGAATTTATTTATTTATTTATTTATTGGTGGTTAAGGTCACATATTTATGCACACTGGCTAATCATGACCGCAACAGTTTTATGGGTGGAAGAAGCCGGAGTACCCGGACAGAACCACCGAGCAACGGCGAGCAACTGTCAGCTCCCCAAAATACAAACACCACACAAGCAGGGTTAGCATTGGTTGAAGACAAGTGCACCATTGACGTGCAGTACACCTTAGTGCACAATGCCACCGTGGCCCCACGCGGGCAGTGGATATGAAGTGTCTTGCCCAAGGACACAACGCGGTTGCCGCAGGTGGGATTATCCATGGAGAAAAAGCCGTCATCTGGCTAATTTAACATTCAAATGGAACAGTTACAATGTCGGATATACTCCAATTATGTCCCGACCATGCAAGGCAGCAACTTGAAATTCGAAGAATGTTTTCTACTGTCCCTGCCCGACAGTTTAGTATCTTTGTCAAGTGCCGCACGTGGAAATACCGTGGATCAGGTGGAAACCGAGGGCACGATTCGTCCCTACTTTATTCTCAATCAGGGCTTGATTTAATCTGAAAATTTTGAATAGCAATTTACTATTCACCCTGGAAAATTGATTAGCAGTTGATCCAAAAGCACTTGAAACTAATAAATCTTGAATAGCAAAATTCAGAAATTGGAGAGCAAAGTGCTATGCTAATCCAGTTAAATCGAGCCCTGTTCTCAATTCAACGACTTTTCCATTCATTATTTACCTGTCACCAGCTGAGTTGGGCATTATATCTGTCTATTTGATGAACTTTTCAACCTTAACTATTTGCGGCTTCATGTAGCACCACCGAAAGGCCACAGCACGGTTACCAATATATTCAGGGGTTGATTTTACGAAAATAACAATTATTCCGACTATACCCACATGGGAACTCCTAAAAATGCCAAGGGTTAAACCTTTGATAATGACGTATAAAACAGAAGTTGTCATGCTATGCTTGCTGCATGCAGGCATAGAAAACATTCAGCGCTCAATGAATTAGGAATGGAGTGAATTGTCACTTAAACCTACGGAATTCTGAAAAAAATTAGACTTTTTTTTTTGGACGGCACCAGTTTTTATGCATTTGAGACAGGGATGGAGTTAAACTTTACAGCAACCTTATAACAGAAAATATTCTTGGAACTGAACTGTGACCCAAATTTCGAAAGCATTTTCGGATATTCTATTCCAAACTACCACTGCACGCTTATCAATATTCAGTGATTTTAAGAAAATATCAATTATTCCAACCGTACCCATATGGGCAGTCTCGAATCTGCCAACGGTTAAACTTTTAATAATGAAATATAAAACAAAAGTCATACAGCCATAAAAAACGTTCAGCGCTCAATCAATTAGGAATGGAGTAAATCATCACTTAAACTTACCAAATTCTGAAAAACGGTAGTTTTTTTGGACTGCACCTATCTTTATGCAAACAGAACGAGCATAGGGTTAAACTTTACAACTGGACTTACAACAGCAAATATGCTCAGTAGGCAATTGTAAATGCGAACATGTAAATCATTTTTCGATATTCCTTTCGAAAATGAAGAAAAGTGAGCTCCAAATTAGCCAATTTTATGAAGAATTTTAGGGCACTCAAATTCAAGGCCAGAAAACTGGATGAAGGTTTAATCTTTGAATAAAATATATAACAGCAAAATTGTTCTTGGATGAAGGCCCAATCCTCTCATGGAAAAGGTTTTGAGACAGGTTTTTGGAAAAGGTTTTGGCTCCAGTGCTGAGAAAGTGCATGTAAACGTTGCCGAAAATAACAATTATTCCAACAGTACCCTTATGGGAAGTCTCAAATCTGCCAAGGGTTAAACTTTTAATAATAACATATAGAACAAAATTTGTCATACTTTGACTGCTGCAAGCAGCTATAGAAAACATTCAGAGCTCAAGCAATTAAAAATGGAGTAAATCGTCACCTAAACTTACCAAATTCTGAAAAAATTTGGAGTTTTTCTGGACGGTACCTACTTTTATGCAACCAGAATGGGATAGGATTAAACTTTACAACCAAACTTACAACAGCAAATATGCTCAGTAGTCAATTGTGAATACGTACACGAAAAGTGTTTGAAATTAACCCTTTTCCAAAACGACGGAAAAAGCAACCAAAGTTGGCTAATTAATTTTGGCATTTTCAAACGGTAGTCTTATTCCCACCCTCATTGTGCTTGAAGGTTAAATCTGAGATTAAAAAGTAAACAGTAACTTTGCCCTTGAAGTTGGTCAATTTTGAAGAAAAAATCTATATTCAAGTCATTTTTGGCCAGTGGGGGTTAAAGTTGAAAGATCTGAGTGGTGATTGTGGTGTATCATATTATGCTCTAAATGTGTGGAAAATTTGAGCTAAATAACTGTAAACAATTTTGAGACATTCGAAAAATGGTGAAATTTTGAAGGGTTTGGCAGAATATTTTGAAAACACGCGTTTTCACAGATATGACGATACCGCATTTCACTAGATTTTATGAAATTACATAAGTGTGCCAAATTTGGTCAAAATCATACGGCTTGTTTTTGAGCAGTTTAACAGACAAAATTCAGGGAGGAAAAAAAAAATTAAAACTAGAGAATTGTAATTTCTTGGACAAATTATGGGCTTTCCCAACTTTTTAATGTGAAAAGGCAAACTGTATTGTACACAAAACTATCGATCAGTTTTGAAAACAGAAAATTTAGTGGAAATCCAAATTTTTGTGACGCTACTAGTTTTTATGCAGCCAAAACAGATATTTGAGATACAGCAGGACACCAAAACATTTAACACAAAGTTTGCTCTTCAATAATTACAGAATATTTTCAGAGAAAGCAAAACAAGCGATGTCCTTTGTGCTTTGGAAAAAATTAGTACATATGAATTATGGGAGTACAGGCCAGGGTTTCATGAACGACTGTGCCCCAACTCACCCCTGAGTCAGTAAGGAGCCGATTTTTCGGCCAATATGCCAGAAAATTTCGGACAATTTAGTTGCCAGAAATTACAAAACATTTTGGTTTTCCACACAAAATGTTGTTTTCCTATCTCATCACTTAGAAGTTGCAAGTTAACTGTCCATTATACTGTACAAGTTGATTCAGTGGAACCGTATCCACGTTAATATTATTCATTTATAATCACACAAGAACACATAAAGAGCTCTATTACTGCATATTACAGGAGCACGGTGGCTCAGAAGGTAGCGATGATTGTTGCAATCCAAGAAGTCCTCGGTTTGAATCCCGCCTGTGGCAACCACATTGTGTCCTTGAGCAAGACACTTCATCCCAATTTAAGTTTCCACATGGGGGGGGGGGGGGGGGGGGCACATGATTGTGATGTGTACTAAGGGTACTTTGAGGGTGCACTTGTCTTCAACCAATGCTAACCCTGCTTTTGTGGAGTTAGTATGTTGGGGAGTCTGAGTCGCTTGCCATTGCTCGGTGATTCTCTCCAGGCACTCAATGGGAGGGAGACCCCCCTCCCTCCCTCCTATACCCACATTTGGCATTTCCTCCTGAGATTCAACTTTTTCGGGTCATATGGTCATGATATAGCTGTAGATGCTGAAAGTGACCTTAAATATCAATAATTAATTTATTTTCTGTCATTTTGTCTGTTTGTTAATGTGTGGGATTTGTCAACAAACGAGGGTAAGCTTCCTACTCCATGATTTCACAATTTTTCCAACATATCTGTTTCAGATACAATGAAATACATGTAATATGAGTTACTGTCACACACAAATTAGTTGTTTATTTGATATGGTTTAATCCATCTAGAGAGCTAGTATATGCACAGTATACAGCACAGTAATGGGTACAGTTCAAGTCAAAATGAGTTGATTAAAGGGATGTTGAACAGCTTGTTAATATTTCTTGCATTACATTACTACTTCGCTATTTATTGACAGAAGGATTTCACAGAGGGTTTCCCTGACGGTATTTATTTATTGGTGTTTACGGTCACATACTTATCCACAATGGCTAATCGTGACAGTGACAGTTTTCCGGGTGGGGGAAGTCAGAGGACCCAGAGAGAACCACCGAGCATCGATGAGCAACTGTCAGCTCAACATTCTAATTATGTTCAAGCTCCGCTGAAGCAGGGTACCAGCGGCTGAAGACATGTGCACCACTGACGTGCAGTACGCCTTAGTACATGGCATCATCGTGCCCCCATGTTGGCAACCGGGATAAAGTGCCTTGCCCAAGGACATTACGTGGGTCGTCCCAGATAGGGATCAAACTTGGGGCCTCTATCAGAGAAGTCAATACCACTGAGAAAATGTGCTTTCTTTCCTGGCGGTATTCATATCTGTACGGCCAAACTGGTGTTGGATAACACGGAACACCAAAACATATAACACAAAATTTGTTCCCAATTGATTTTTGAAAGCAGTGATGAAAAGCTCAAAGAGCTCTTTCCTTTTTGTTTTAGGACAAGTGAGTATTCACTCAATGTCATTTTTTGCAGACAGTGCTATTTTTAAGTGGTCAAAGCACATGTTTCATTAAGTCCCAGAACATGATTTATTGATTAAACATCTCTGCATATAGCAAAGCAAAGTGTCTCAAATTAACCCATTCCAAAATGATAGTACGGAGTAACCAAAGTTGGATAATTTAGGTATTTTCAAATGGTACTCTTATTCTCGCTCTCATTGTGCTTGAGGGTTAAATCTGAGATTGAAAAGATATACCAATCTTACTCAGGGAAGGTGAGTACAGAAAAGTACAAAATTAATCAGAAAATGAATTTTGTCTGACGGTACTAACATTTGTACGAGCAAAACTGGTACTGGATTTATTTATTTAAATATTTATTTATTTATTTATTTATTTATTTATTAGGGTTTAACGACACATTAACAGCCAAGGTCATTATGTTGGTGACAGTTGTATGGGTGGCGCAAGCCGGAGTACCCAGAGAGAACAAACGAGCAATGACGAGCAGCTGCCAGCTCCCCAACATAGTGCCTCCACACTGTAGCACAGGCTGGGTTAGATTGGTTGAAGACATGCGCACCATCGACGTGCAGTATGCCTTAGTACACGGCATCTAGACCAGTGAAGGCAGATGCACGAAATCTTCAGAAGTTGTTCTACTATCCCTGCTCGACAGAACAGTATCTTTGTCAAGTGGCGTGAGCGCGTGGGAACAACGTGGATCGCATGGAAACTGCGGGAACGATTCGTCCCTACTCTATTCCCAATGCAATGCCATTTCCATTCACTATTTACCTATCACCGGTCGAGTTTGGCATTATTTCTCTCTATTTGATGAACTGTCCAGCTTTAAATATTCGCACATTCATATGGGACAGAAAGTTTTGAGTTAAACTGGTTATTTTAGACTGTCCCTGCAGAAACTAACAACTCGATCCGGTGGAGAATTTATTTATTGGTGGTTAAGGTCACATATTTATGCACACTGGCTAATCATGACCGCAACAGTTTTATGGGTGGAGGAAGCCGGAGTACCCGGACAGAACCACCGAGCAACGGCGAGCAACTGTCAGCTCCCCAAAATACAAACACCACACAAGCAGGGTTAGCATTGGTTGAAGACAAGTGCACCATTGACGTGCAGTACACCTTAGTGCACAATGCCACTGTGGCCCCACGCGGGCAGTGGATATGAAGTGTCTTGCCCAAGGACACAACGCGGTTGCCGCAGGTGGGATTATCCGGTGGAGAAAAAGCCGTCATCTGGCTAATTTAACATTCAAATGGAACAGTTACAATGTCGGATATACTCCAATTATGTCCCGACCATGCAAGGCAGCAACTTGAAATTCTCAGAATGTTTTCTACTGTCCCTGCCCGACAGTTTAGTATCTTTGTCAAGTGCCGCACGTGGAAATACCGTGGATCAGGTGGAAACCGAGGGCACGATTCGTCCCTACTTTATTCTCAATTCAATGACTTTTCCATTCATTATTTACCTGTCACCGGCTGAGTTGGGCATTATATCTGTCTATTTGATGAACTTTTCAACCTTAACTATTTGCGGCTTCATGTAGCACCACCGATAGGCCACGGCACGGTTACCAATATATTCAGGGGTTGATTTTACGAAAATAACAATTATTCCGACTATACCCACATGGGAACTCCTAAATATGCCAAGGGTTAAACCTTTGATAATGACGTATAAAACAGAAGTTGTCATGCTATGCTTGCTGCATGCAGGCGTAGAAAACATTCAGCGCTCAATGAATTAGGAATGGCGTAAATTGTCACTTAAACCTACGGAATTCTGAAAAAAATTAGACTTTTTTTTTTGGACGGCACCAGTTTTTATGCATTTGAGACAGGGATGGAGTTAAACTTTACAGCAACCTTATAACAGAAAATCTTCTTGGAATTGAACTGTGAATCCAAATTTTGAAAGCATTTTCGGATATTCTATTCCAAACTACCACTGCACGCTTATCAATATTCAGTGGTTTTATGAAAATATCAATTATTCCAACCGTACCCATATGGGCAGTCTCGAATCTGCCAACGGTTAAACTTTTAATAATGAAATATAAAACAAAAGTCATACAGCCATAAAAAACGTTCAGCGCTCAATCAATTAGGAATGGAGTAAATCATCACTTAAACTTACCAAATTCTGAAAAACGGTAGTTTTTTTGGACTGCACCTATCTTTATGCAAACAGAACGAGCATAGGGTTAAACTTTACAACTAGACTTACAACAGCAAATGAAGGTTTAATCTTTGAATAAAATATATAACAGCAAAATTGTTCTTGGATGAAGGCCCAATCCTCTCATGGAAAAGGTTTTGAGACAATATGGCTCCAGTGCTGAGAAAGTGCATGTAAACGTTGGCGAAAATAACAATTATTCCGACAGTACCCTTATGGGAAGTCTCAAATCTGCCAAGGGTTAAACTTTTAATAATAACATATAGAACAAAATTTGTCATACTTTGACTGCTGCAAGCAGCTATAGAAAAAATTCAGAGCTCAAGCTATTAGGAATGAAGTAAATCGCCACCTAAAGTTACCAAATTCTGAAAAATTGGAGTTTTTTTGGAAGGTACCTACTTTTTTATGCAACCAGAATGGGATAGGGTTAAACTTTACAACCAAACTTACAACAGCAAATATGCTCGGTAGTCAATTGTGAATACGTACATGAAAAGTTTTTGAAGTTAACTCTTTCCAAAATGATAGAAAAAAGCAACCAAAGATGGCTAATTTTGGCATTTTCAAACGATACTCTTATTCTCGCCCTCATTGTGCTTGAGGGTTAAATCTGAGATTAAGAAGTAAACAGTAACTTTCTTCCACAATCATTGTTGCATCTAGCCATATCAAAATAATTGTTACAACTACTTTGTAATTAGAGAAATTTGCCCTTGAAGTTGGCGAAAATAACAATTATTCCGACAGTACCCTTATGGGAAGTCTCAAATCTGCCAAGGGTTAAACTTTTAATAATAACATATAGAACAAAATTTGTCATACTTTGACTGATGCAAGCAGCTACAGAAAACATTCAGAGCTCAAGCAATGAAAAATGGAGTAAATTGCCACCTAAACTTATCAAATTCTGAAAAAATTGGAGTTTTTTTGGACGGTACCTACTTTTATGCAACCAGAATGGGATAGGGTTAAAACTTTACAACCAAACTTACACAGCAAATATGCTTGGTAGTCAATTGTGAATACGTACATGAAAAGTGTTTGAAATTAACCCTTTCTAAAATGATAGAAAAAGCAACCAAAGTTGGCTAATTTTGGCATTTTCAAACGGTACTCTTATCCTCACCCTCATTGTGCTTGAGGGTTAAATCTGAGATTAAAAAGTAAACAGTAACTTTATTCCGCAATCATTGTTGCATCTATCCAACCCAAAATAATTGTTACAACAACCTGGTTATTAGAGAAATTTGCCCTTGAAGTTGGTCAATTTTGAAGAAAAAATCTATATTCAAGTCATTTTTGGCCAGTGGGGGTTAATGTTGAAAGATTTGAGTGGTGATTGTGGTGTATCATATTATGCTGTAAATGTGTGGAAAATTTGAGCGAAATAACTGTGAACAATTTTGAGACATTCGAAAAATGGTGAAATTTTGAAGGTTTTGGCAGAATATTTTGAAAATACGCGTTTTCACAGATATGACAATACCGCATTTCACTAGATTTTATGACATTACATAAGTGTGCCAAATTTGGTCAAAATCGTACAACTTGTTTTCGAGCAGTTCAACAAAATTCAGGGAGGAAAAAAAAAATAGAGAAGAAAAATTTTGAAAAAGAAGAATAACAATAGTCTTTCTCAAACTGGGTTTGGGAAAGCCTAAAAAAAGAAAAAAAAAAAAAAAATAGAGAAGAAAAATTTCAGGGAAAAGTTCACGCAGGGACAAAAGAAAAGAAAAAACTTGTGAATTTTCAGCTCATGGACCACTATTAACACCAGGTTATATCCAGAACTAGTTGTCAACTATGCTGATGCATTTATGCGATGTTAAATGAAAGTGTCAATGACACTGTAGCTCAACTTGTTAAGACATGTACGTGTATAGTATGTGACACAGCAATGACAAACATCTAGGTAATGACCTGATAACAAAGGTACATATAAAGTATTGTAACGGTCTGTACAATTTGTACAATACTGACCATAGCCTGTAACAAATGTATGGGTAAAATAAAGGTGGGTGACAGTAAGATGCTAAACTAGAAAAGAAATCTTTGAGTCCCAGAGTGGGTCTGACTGAACCCCAAAATATTTGTTCTCATAGCACAGTGATAACAAAGGCACCCCAAAAGACACTCATTCCTGTCCCAAGGTGAAAACAAATGTACCCAAGAAGTTTCGTGAAGATCGGTTCATAAATACAGCCTCTAGCCCGAGCCGTATTGACATGTGCACTTACAGTGTATAAGTAGCACTAAATAAATCAAAATTCATCTAATTTGCATAATTTCTGCACGAGAAAAAAACTCGTAATGTATGTGATGTATTCCATTTTACTAAACATTCATACAAAAATTTATTCAAATCAGAACTTTCATACAGAAGTTCTGTACAAAAGACTGATTGCACTAATTTTGGTACAAAATGGCTGCTGGTGGCCATCTTGAATTTTGGACCACACCCAAAAACACTCGTTTTCATCCCACGGTGATAGCAAAGGTACCCAAAAAGTTTCGTAAAGATCGGTTCATAAATACGGCCTCCAGCCTGCGCCGTATAGAAGTTGTGTACAAAAAACTGATTAGACCTAATTTTGGTACAAAATGGCCACTGGCAGCCATCTTGAATTTTGGACCGCACTCAGAAATACTCGTTCTCGTCCCAAGGTGATAAAAGAGGTACCCAAGAAGTTTCGTGAAGATCAGTTGATAAATACAGCCTCTAGCCCGAGCCGTATTGACATGTGTACTTACTGTGTGTAAGTAGCACTGAAAAAATCAAAGTTCATCTAATTTGCATAATTTCTGCACGAGAAAAAAACCTGTATTATATGTGATGTATCCCATGGTACTAAACATTCATACAAAAAATTATTCAAATCAGAGCTTTCATGTGGAAGTTCTGCGCAAAAATCTGATTGCCCCTAATTTTGAACAAAATGGCTGCCAGCGGCCGTCTTGAATTTTGGACTGGACCCCAAAACACTCATTCTCGTCCCACAGTGATAACAAAGGTACCCAAAAAGTTTTGTAAAGATCGGTTCATAAATGCGGCCTCTAGCTCGAGCCGTATTGGCATTTGCACTGACAGTGCTGAAAGTAACACTAAATAAATCAAAGTTAGTCTAATTTGCATAATTTAAGTACGAGAAAAAAACCTGTATGATATGTAATGTACCTCATGGTTCTAAACATTCATACAAAAAATTATTCAAATCAGAGCTTTCATATGGAAGTTCTGTACAAAAAACAGATTTCTGCATTGTCGGTACAAAATGGTGGCTGGCAGCCATCTTGAATTTTGGACCGCACCCAAAAACACTCGTTCTCGTCCCACGGTCATAACAAAGGTACCTAAGAAGTTTTGTAAAGATCGGTTCATCAATATGGCCTCTAGCCCGAGCCGTATCCAATTGTTGGCGTACAGACAGATGGACAGACGGACGACGGGCCATGACAAAAGCTCGCTTCGCCAAAGTTGAGCTAAAAATAAAAAGACAAAAAAAATAGAGAAGAAAAATTTTGAAAGAGAAGAATAACAAGAGTCTTTCCCAAATTGGGTTTGGGAATGCCTAAATATATAAATAAATAAATAACCAAAAACTTGTAAATATGTAAATTTCTGTTCTGGGGTAAATTAACAAATAAGTATTTCAGACATGTTAACCTCTAGAATAATTTTTCAGGGAACCTGAGGGTGATTTTCAGGGAAATGGGATGGATTTCAGGGAAAAGTCTGCGTGGGGACAAAATAAAAGAAAAAACTTAATTTTCAGCTCATGGACCACTATTAACACCAGGTTATATCCAGAACTAGTTGTCAACTATGCTGATGCATTTATGCTGTGCTAAATGAAAGTGTCAATGACAGTGTAGCTCAACTTGTTAAGGCATGTACATGTATAGTATATGACACAGCAATGACAAACATCCAGGTAATGACCTGTTAACAAAGGTAGATATAAAGTATTGTAACGGTCTGTACATAAATACTGACCGTAGCCTGTAACAAATGTATTGTAAAGGTGGGTGACAGTCAGATGCTAAACTAGAAGAGAAATCTTTGAGTCCCAGAGTGGGTCTGACTGAACCCCAAAATATTTGTTCTCATAGCACAGTGATAACAAAGGCACCCCAAAACACACTCGTTCCTGTCCCAAGGTGAAAACAAAGGTACCCAAGAAGTTTCGTGAAGATCAGTTCATAAATACAGCCTCTAGCCCGAGCCGTATTGACATGTGCACTTACAGTGTATAAGTAGCACTGAATAAATCAAAGTTCATCTAATTTGCATAATTTCTGCACAAGAAAAAAACCTGTACTATATGTGATGTATTCCATGTTACTAAACATTCATACAGAAATTTATTCAAATCAGAACTTTCATACAGAAGTTCTGTACAAAAGACTGATTTCACTAATTTTGGTACAAAATGGCTGCTGGTGGCCATCTTGAATTTTGGACCACACCCAAAAACACTCGTTCTCACCCCATGGTGATAACAAAGGTACCCAAGAAGTTTCGTAAAGATCGGTTCATAAATACAGCCTCTAGCCTGAGCCGTATAGAAGTTGTGTACAAAAAACTGATTAGACGTAATTTCGGTACAAAATGGCCACTGGCAGCTATATTGAATTTTCGACCGCACCTAGAAACACTTGTTCTCATTCCAAGGTGATAACAAAGGTACCCAAGAAGTTTCGTGAAGATCGGTTCATAAATACAGACTCTAGCCTGAGCCGTATTGACATGTGTACTTACTGTGTGTAAGTAGCACTGAAAAAATCAAAGTTCATCTAATTTGCATAATTTCTGCACGAGAAAAAAAAACGTATTATATGTGATGTATCCCATGGTACTAAACATTCAACCAAAAAATTATTCAAATCGGCGCTTTCATATGGAAGTTCTGTGCAAAAATCTGACTGCACCTAATTTTGTACAAAATGGCTGCCATCGGCCATCTTGAATTTCGGACCGGACCCCAAAACACTCGTTCTCATCCCAGGGTGATAACAAAGGTACCCAAGGAATTTCGTAAAGATCGGTTCATAAATACGGCCTCTAGCCCAAGCCGTATTGGCATTTGCACTTACAGTGCTGAAAGTAGCACCAAAAAACATCAAAGTTAGTCTAATTTGCATAATTTACGCACGAGAAAAAACCCGTATTATATGTGATGTATCCCATGATACTAAACATTCATACAAAAAATTATTCAAATCATAGCTTTCATATCGAAGCTATGTACAAAAAACAGATTTCTGCATCGTCGGTACAAAATGGCGGCTGGCAGCCATCTTGAATTTCGGACCAAACCCAAAAACACTCTTTCTCGTCCCACGGTCATAACAAAGGTACCCAAGAAGTTTCGTAAAGATCGGTTCATAAATACGGCCTAAAGCCAAAGTTGAGCTAAAAATCATAAAATAACTGTTGATTTGACCTTCTCAGGATCCTCTTCTTCGTGAGCCGCTCAGCTCCCCCACCACCACCCACCCACACTGTCCCACAGAGCACCTACACCTGTGGTTTGCTCTTATCAAAGTCTACTTAGCTAATAATTTCACATGTCTGGAAATGTTAACAGGAAAAGATGTCCTAATGTTCAGTTACTTCAAGAACATTAGTACTTAGAAAGTATCTTTATCAAACTTCATGCATGTGGGACGTTTGTGCCCTACACAAAACTTTTCTTTTCATCATTGAAGCATTTTTTTTTTACCATACCAAATTTTCTGGGTACAGATGGCCAACAGTTAACGGTTCTGTAGTCAGCACAACAGAATAAATGTAGTGTTAGAAAATAAGTCCATTGTGTTTAAATATGCAGTCATAATTTTTCAGCATCCTATGTGACTTTAACCTACTTTTAAACTGTGCTAAATAATTGTTGTTTACGTTTGGATTTTGAAAAAGGGATGAGAATTAAAGCTATTCTATGAAGAAATAAATAAATATATATTATTTAATTCCTTTTCATATATTTTAATTTCCAAAAACTGCATTTAAATGAAGGTGGAGTTTTCAATGTTTTGAAAGTAAGTCACCTATTTTCACTTCGACACTCGTACATTGATCACAAATCTCCGAAGAAAAAACCCAGAAATAAACATGAACACAGTTGAAATATATATCATAAAATACCCTTTCTTAAATAAATTTAACTTAAATCCATATTTTACTGCTTCGTGAGTTTTTATCCAAGTTTGAAATGCATGTGATTTGACTCCGAATGTTTTTCATAAGTTACAACGGGAACAAAATATTTGATTGTTGTTTTCCAGGATTTTTGGTTCAAAACTGATTCCCATCCGGTATTTTCCCGGTATTTTCCCGGGCATTCCAGGAGAGTTAACATGTCTGTGTAATTGTGCTTTGTTTTAAAACCCACAAAAACATGTGCTTTGATGATGGATTATATTTGTGCTATTGTTTCACCTCTTTCTTCCAAAAATAAAACAAAGGTTAATTTTGTGTTTTTATATTTAAATGGCATGTTCCATTTTTTCCTACCAATTGTGCCACTTTTTTCTAGGTGACTGGGGAAGTGTGCCATTTTTTCCTGTGCCATTTTTTTCCTCCCCTGCGTGCCATTTTTTCCTAGGGTGTTAAAAAAGTGTGCATTTTTTTCCTGTGCCATTCTTTCCTACATTCGTTAAACATACACCAACCTGCTGACCATTCATTGTGGAGGTCCTCCTTTGATCTATTCAGTTTTTCAGCAGTTAACAAACTCTACAGGATGTACCCTACTGACAATTAAATGGAGAAAGTTCATAAAAGTACGAACTATTTATCTATTTGTACTCAGATTATCGTCGGAATTGTTTGAAATTCCATGAGACACGGCATACGACTAAACTAAAATGAGCTCGGTATTGACTAGGCATTAAATGAAAGTGTCAATGACACTATAGCTCAACTTGACAAACTTGAACTTGGTAAGTTATAAATGAAATGGCAAAATTGAAGATCATTGGTACCAATGTCATTTTTTTTGCCAGTGGCAACAGTTTTTGACAGAAACCGAAGAAAATCGATATCTCCCATCTAGAGGCCTCCCCAAACAAGCATGCCAGGCTTCAAAGCAATCCGATCATAAATGTACCCTGTAGGGTGTGCCAAAGGGAAATATTGAGTCTTCTGACTAAACTAAGTTCTAAGAACATTGGCCGCGGCAACATTTTTTGACAGAAATTGAAGAAAATCGATAGCACCCATCTAGAGGTCTTCCCAAACAAGCATACCAGGATTCAAAGCAATCTGATCATAAATGTGCCCTGTAGGGTGTGCCAAAGGGAAATATTGAGGTCTGACTAAACTAAGTTCTACGAACGTTGGCCGTGGCAACATTTTTTGCCGGAAATTGAAGAAAATCGATAGCTCCCATCTAGAGGTCACCCTAAATAAGCATACCAGGTTTCAAAGCAATCAAATCATAAATGAGCCCTGTAGGGTGTGCCAAAGGGAAATATTGTGGTTTGACTAAACTAAGTTCTAAGAACGTTGGCCGCGGCAACATTTTTTGACGGAAATTGAAGAAAATCGATAGCTTCCATCTAGAGGTCACACCAAACAAGCATGCCAAGTTTCAAAGTAATCTGATCATAAATGCGACCTGTGAGGTGTGCCAAAGGAAATTGTGGACGTACGTACTAACATACTAACGTACGTACGTACGTACGCCGACGAACAAGAAGTGATGGCAATAGCTCAGCTTGACTTTGTCAAGTTGAGCTAAAAAATTACCGACTTTCGGTTCAATACCAAAAAACCGTGAAGCCCCATATTTTGATGCCTAACTAAATTAAGTTCGCAGGTTGTTGCCAAGATGATGACAATGGCAATGTTTTTTGACAGAAATGGAAGAAAATTGATAGCTCCCATCTAGAGGTCACCCTAACAAGCATACCAAGTTTCAAAGCAATATGATCATAAATGTGCCCTGTAGGGGGTGCCAAAGGGTAATAATGATGCTTAACTAAACTAAGTTCAAAGGTTGTTGCCAATGGCAATACTTTTTGATAGAATTCGAAGAAAATCAATAGCTCCCATCTAGAGGTAACCCCAAACAAGCATATCAAGTTTCAAACCAATCTGATCATAAATGTGCCCTGCAGAGTATGCCAAAGGAATATAATAATGCCTGACTAAACCAAGTCCAATGATTGTTGCCAACAGCAACATTTTTTGATGGGAATGGAAGAAAGTCGATAGTTCCCATCTAGGGGTCACCCCAAACAAGCATACCAAGTTTCAAAGGAATCCAAGCATAAATGTGTCCTGCAGTGTGTGTCAAAGAGAAATATTGATATATAACTACACTAAGTTCATCAAAGGTCATTGCCAACAGAAACTGTTTGGGATAAAAATGGAAGAAAATCAACAGCTCCCATCTAGAAGTCACCCCAAACAAGCATACCAAGTTTCAAAGTGATCAATCATAAATGAGCCCAGCAGTGTGTGCCAACACAACTTTTCTGAAAGAAATGGAAATGAAAGTGTCAATGACACTGTAGCTCAACTTGACAAACTTGAAGTCGATAAGTTATAAACTAGAAAGTGTTTTAGCACACTAAAACATATGTCTCCCCTTCCTTTCTATTTTATGCACTACAAATGATATATACATAAAAAATATTGACAATCATACTAGATATGTAAGGTCTAGCTCTAAAGAGAAATAAGTTATGATGACTCTGGCAAATAATACTCTATAAAATATCTGAACTTGACCTTGAGGTCAGAGGACAAGGTCACATGCAGTTCATCAAGGTAACAGACATGCAGTTTCAAGGTGACACATCCACATGTCAAAAAAAAATATTCTGGTCTGGGCAATTACTCCCTATTTAAAGTACATAAATTTTACCTTGAGGTCAAGGTCACATGAAGGTCATGGTGACATGTGATCTCATTGTGATACATCCACATGTCAATCATCTAAGTCAAAGGTCAAAAAACAAAAAAGTTCTGATCTGGACAATTATTCCCTATTTGAAGTACATAAATTTGACCTTAAGGTCAGAGGTCAAGGTCACATGCAGTTCATCAAGGTAGCGGACATGCGGTTTCATGGTGACACATCGACATGTCCAAAAAAAAAAAAAATCTGGTCTGGACAATTACTCCCTATTTAAAGTACATAAATTTGACCTTGAGGTCAAGGTCACATGAAGGTCATGATTACATTTGACATGCGTTCTAATGGCGATACATTCACATATCAAATATCTAAGTCCTAGGTCAAAAAACAAAAAGTTCTGGTCTGGATAATTATTCCCTATTTGAAGTACATAAATTTGACATTAAGGTCAGAGGTCAAGGTCACATGAAGGTCATCGAGGTAGATGACATGCGGTCTCATGGTGACACATCCACATGTCAAATAACCAAGTCCTAGGTCAAAAAACAAAAAAAAATCTGGTCTGGACAATTACTCCCTATTTGAAGTACATAAATTTGACCTTGAGGTCAAGGTCACATGAAGGTCACAATGGTATGCGACACACCTGCTCATGGTGATACATCCACATGCCAAATATCTAAGGCCTGGCTCAAAAAACAAACAAGTTTTGGTCTGGACAATGTTTCCTTGAAAAAAGCACAAATCTGACCTTCAGATCAAAGGTCAAGGTCAGAAGAAGGTCACAATGGTACACTACACACCGGCTCAAGGTGATACATCCACATGCCAAATATCTAAAGCCTGACTCGAAATACAAAAAAGTTCTGGTCCAGAGAGTTTCCCTTAAAAAAGCGCATAAATCTGACCTTTAGGTCAAAGGTCAAGGTCACATGAAGGTCACTATGGTACACTGCACACCAGTTCATGGTGATACATCCACATGCCAAGTATCTAAGGTGTAGGTCAAAAGACAAAAAAGTTATGGCCCGGACAAAGTTTGTGTGATGTTTCCCTTAAAAAAACACATAAATCTGACCTTCAGGTCAAAGGTCAAGGTCACATGAAGGTCACTATGGTACACTGCACACCGGCTCATGGTGATAGATCCACATGTCAAGTATCTAAGGTGTAGGTCAAAAAGTTTGTATGAGAAGAAGGAAAAGAAGAAGAAGAAGAAGATATATGAAATGGCAAAACTGAAGATCATTGATACCAATGTTATTTGATGAAATTTCAAGATAACAGCATTGTGTCTGCACAATGTCAGACTAATCCATGCATTTTTAAATGTAAACTGTAACACTGGCTAAAGGAAGAATGTTGATACACAAATGCAGTATGTTCAGAGGTTATTGTAAATGGCAACTTTTTTCACAGAAACGAATGCTAATCAACAGCTCTTATCTTGAGTTCTTGACTAATGAGCACACCAAGTTCAAAAACAATCCTATGATAAATGTGGCCTCTAGGCCATGTCAAAGAATGTTGATGCACAAATGCAATAAATTCAAAGATTGTTGCTAAAAGCAACAGTTTTTGATGGAAATGAAAAGAAAATCAATAGCTCCTATCTTTGTCACCCTGCATAAGCATACAAAGTTTCAAAACAACCTGATAATGAATGTGCCCTCTGAGGCATGACAAAGGAAGATGTTAATGCACAAATGCACTACGTAGAAGGTAATTGCTTTGTGGCAAAGGTTGTTTTTTTTTGGGGGGGGGGGGGGAGGGGAGGGGGGTTATGGAAATTCATAAATATAACCTACAGAGAGTGCAAAAGGGATAAGTTGATGCACAAATGCAGTAAGTTCAAGGCTGGTGATAACGACAATAACTTTTTTATGGAAATTAAAAAATAGCTCACATCAAGAGGTCACCCCAAACACACATACCAAGTTTCAAAGTGATCCGATCATAAATGTGCCCTGAAGGGTGTGTTAAAGGGAAATATTGAGGTCTGACTTTATAAACTAAGTTCAAAGTCAGCAGCAACATTTTTTGGACAGAAATCGGCAGCTGTCATATAGATGTCACCCCACACAAGCACACCAAGTTTGCAAGCAATCCAATCTTAAATGTGCCCTGCAGGGTGTGTCAAATGGAAATATTGATGCTTAACTGCACTAAGTTTTTACTAAGTTCATCGAAGGTCATTGACAGTTGCAACATTTTTTGACGGAAATCAAAGAAAATCAATAGCTCCCATCTAGAGGTAACCCCAAAAAAGCATACAAAGTTTCAAACTGATCTGATCATAAATGTGCCCTGTAGGGCATGACAAAGGAATATATTGATGCCTGACTAAACTTAGTTCAAAGATCATTGCCAGTGGCAACATTTTTTGACAGACAGAATTGGAAGAAAATCGATAGCTCCAATCTAGAGGTCACCCCAAACAAGCATGCCAGGTTTCAAAGCAATCCGAACATAAATGTGCCCTGTAGGGTGTGCTAAAGGAAAATTGAGGTCTGACTAAACTAAGTTCTAAGAATGTTGGCGGTGGCAACATTTTTCGACGGAAATGGACGAAAATCGATAGCTCCCATCTAGAGGTCTCCACAAACAAGCATACCAGGTTTCAAAGCAATCCGATCATAAATGTGCCCTGTAGGGTGTGCCCAAGGGAAATATTGAGGTCTGACTAAACTAAGTTCTAAGAATGTTGGCCGCGGCAACATTTTTGATGGAAATGGAAAACAATCGATAGCTCCCACCTAGAGGTCACCCCAAACAAGCATACCACGTATCAAAGCAATCCAATCATAAATGTGCCCTGTAAGGTGTGCCAAAGGGAAATATTGTGGTCTGACTAAACTAAGTTCTAAGAACGTTGGCCGTGGCAACATTTTTGATGGAAATGTAAGAAAATCGATCGCTCCCATCTAGAGATCACCATAAACAAGCATGACAGGTTTAAAAGCAATCCGATCATAAATGTGCCCTGTAGGGTGTGCCAAAGGGAAATATTGAGGTCTGATTAAACTAAGTTCTAAGAACGTTGGCCGTGGCAACATTTTTAGATGGAAATGTAAGAAAATCGATCACTCCCATCTAGGGATCACCCTAAACAAGCATACCAGGTTTCAAAGCAATCCAATCATAAATGTGCCCTGTAGGGTGTGCCAAAGGGAAATATTGTGGTCTGACTAAACTAAGTTCTAAGAACATTTTTTGACAGAAATTGAAGATGAAAGTGTCAATGACACTGAAGCTCAACTTGTGTCAGACATGTACATGTATTGTATGTGACACAGCAATGACACACATCTAGGCGATGACCTGATAACAAAGGTACATGTAAAGTATTGTAAAGGTCTGTACATAAATACTGACCGTAGCCTGTAACAAATGTACAGGTAAAGTATTGTAAAGGTGGGTGACAGTTAGATGCCTCCATCAAGAGCCGTATTGAAATGTGCACTTACAGTGTATAAGTAGCTCTGAATAAATCAAAGTTTGTCTAATTGGCAACCGGCGGCCATCTTGAAATTTTGGACCGCACCCAATAACACTCGTTCTTGTCCTACGGTGATAA
The DNA here is from genome assembly GCA_031216915.1 of Pictodentalium vernedei. Classification (NCBI taxonomy): domain Eukaryota; kingdom Metazoa; phylum Mollusca; class Scaphopoda; order Dentaliida; family Dentaliidae; genus Pictodentalium; species Pictodentalium vernedei. Next base: position 403,348,127 of record CM062295.1, read on the forward strand.
CAGAGGTACCCAAGAAGTTTTGTGAAGATCGGTTCATAAATACAGCCTCTAGCCTGAGTCGTATTGACATGTGTACCTAACTGTGTATAAATAGCACTGAATAAATCAAAGTCAATCTAATTTGCAAAATTTATGCATGAGAAAAAAACCTGTATTATATGTGATGTATTCCATGTTCCTAAAACAGACCCTTCATTTAGAAGTTACGTACAAAAAACTGATTGCACCTAATTTCGGTATAAAATGGCGACCGGCAGCCATCTTGAATTTTGGACCGCACCCAAAAACACTCGTTCTCGTTCCAAGGTGATAACAAAGGTACTCAAGAAGTTTCGTGAAGATCAGTTCATCAATACAGCCCCTAGCCCGAGCCGTATTGACATGTGGACTTACGGTGTACAAGTAGCACTGAATAAATCAAAGTTCATCTAATTAGCATAATTTCTGCACAAGAGAAAAACCCGTATTATATGTGATGTATTCCATGTTATTAAACATTCCTACAAAAATTTATTCAAATCAGAACTTTCATACAGAAGTTCTGTACAAAAAACTGATTGCACTAATTTTGGTACAAAATGGCTGCTGGCAGCCGTCTTGAATTTTGACCACACCCAAAAACACTCCTTCTGGTCCCACGGTGATAACAAAGGCACCCAAGAAGTTTTGTAAAGATCGGTTCATAAATACGGCCTCTAGCCCGAGCCGTATTGAATAGCTGATGGAGTGACAGACGGACGACGAGCCATGACAAAACATCAAATTTGACTACGTTAAAATTGAGCTAAAAATTATGTAAAAATATTTTAGGGGGTAAGATGAATATAAAGAGAAACAATGTGGATAATATCTTCCTGTGGAATTTCTTTATATTCCTAGTTTAGGATGCACTCTTTGTTCCTGTTTCGGTTTCATTCAAAGAGTCGGGTTTTCGGTTTGGTTTTCATTGTACAAACATAACAATACATTGCATTTGCATATAGGAAGATGTATTTTGCAATAGTCAGTGTCACAGGGACAACACACCTGTGTAATATACTGGTACTTTGATTTCCAGAGCATAATATATAATTTGCATAAATTATCTCAAGAGTTTCAAGCTTGAGAAAAATAATGTTTGCCTTGAGTCTGTTGCAAAATTTGCACCCCACACCCCCCCCCCCCCCCACCCCACCTGTGTTTAGGGTAACCTGACCAACTCTAAATGAGAAGTGATGGCAATAGCTCAGCTTGACTTTGTCAAGTTGAGCTACTAAATGTGCCCTGTAGGGTGTGCCAAAGGGAAATATTGAGGTCTGACTAAACTAAGTTCTAAGAATGTTGGCAGCGGCAACATTTTTCGATGGAAATTGAAGAAAATCGATAGCTACCATCTAGAGGTCACCCCAAACAAGCATGCCAGGTTTCAAAGCAATCCGATCATAAATTTGTCCTGTAGGGTGTGCCAAAGGGAAATATTGAGGTCTTCTGACTAAACCAAGTTCTAAGAACGTTGGCCGCGGTAACATTTTTGGACGGAAATTGAAGAAAATCGATAGTTCCCATCTGGAGGTCTCCCCAAATAAGCATACCAGGTTTCAAAGCAATCCAATCATAAATTTGCCCTGTAGGGTGTGCCAAAGGGAAATATTGTGGTCTGACTAAACAACTAAGATCTAAGAACATTGGCTGCGGCAACATTTTTTGACGGAAATTGAAGAAAATCGATAGCTCCCATCTAGAGGCCACCCCAAACAAGCATACCAAGTTTCAAAGTGATCTGATCATAAATGCGACTTGTGAGGTGTGCCAAAGGAAATTGTGGACGTATGTACTTTGTCAAGTTGAGCTAAAAATCCTCCTAAATTTTTTATCGGCACAGAGCTTCTGTCGTACACTCCACAGTAAACATATTTGGGCTTATCGTTTACAGTCAATGGCAAAATACACAGAAGGAGTTGAGACTTAAAGACCGAAAAGTTCTCTACAGTTTACAAAATGCATTTAAGAAATAAAAGTGTCAATGACACTGTAGCTCAACTTGTATGTGATACAGCAATGACAAACATCTAGGTAATGACCTGATAACAAAGGTACATATAAAGTATTGTAACAGCCTGTACATAAATACTGACCGTAGCCTGTAACAAATGTATAGGTAAAGTATTGTAAAGGTGGGGGACAGTCGGATGCTAAACTAGAAAAGAAACCTTTGAGTCCCAGAGTGGGTCTGACTGAACCCCAAAATATTTCTTCTCATAGCACAGTGATAACAAAGGCACCCCAAAACACACTCATTCCTGTCCCAAGGTGAAAACAAAGGTACCCATGAAGTTTCATGAAGATCAGTTCATAAATACGAGCTGTATAGAAGTTGTGACAAAAAACTGATTGGACCTAATTTTGGTACAAAATGGCCACTGGCAGCCTCCTTGAATTTTGGACTGCACTCAGAAACACTCGTTCTCGTCCCAAGGTGATAACAAAGGTATCCAAGAAGTTTCGTGAAGATCGGTTGATAAATACAGCCTCTAGTCCGAGCCGAATTGACATGTGCACTTACAGTGTATAAGTAGCACTAAATAAATCAAAATTCATCTTCATCTAATTTGCATAATTTCTCCATGAGAAAAAAACCCGTACTATATGTGATGTATTCCATTTTACTAAACATTCATACAAAAATTTATTCAAATCAAAACTTTCATACAGAAGTTCTGTACAAAAGAAAGAATGATTGCACTAATTTTGGTACTAAATGGTTGCTGGTGGCCATCTTGAATTTCGGACCACACCCAAAAACACTCGTTCTCATCCCACGGTGATAACAAAGGTACGCAAGAAGTTTCGTAAAGATCAGTTCATAAATACGGCCTCCAGCCTGAGCCGTATAAAAATTGTGTACAAAAACTGATTAGACCTAATTTCGGTACAAAAATGGCCACTGGCAGCCATCTTGAATTTTGGACTGCACTCAGAAACACTCGTTCTCATCCCAAGGTGATAACAGAGGTACCCAAGAAGTTTCGTGAAGATCGGTTGATAAATACAGCCTCTAGCCCGAGCCGTATTGACATGTGTACTTACTGTGTGTAAGTAGCACTGAAAAAATCAAAGTTCATCTAATTTGCATAATTTCTGCACGAGAAAAAAAGCCGTATTATATGTGATCTATCCCATTTTACTAAACATTCACACAAAAAAATTTTCAAATCAGCGCTTTCATATGGAAGTTCTATGCAAAAATCTGCACCTAATTTTGTACAAAATGGCTGCCATCGGCCATCTTGAATTTCGGACCGCACCCAAAAACACTCGTTCTCGACCCACGGTGATACCAAAGGTACCCAAGAAGTTTCATAAAGATCAGTTTATAAATACGGCCTCTAGCCTGAGCCGTATTGGCATTTGCACTTACAGTGCTGAAAGTAACACTAAATACATCAAAGTTAGTCTAATTTGCATAATTTACATACAAGAAAAAAACCTGTATTATATGTGATGTATCCCATGGTACTAAACATTCATACAAAAAATTATTCAAATCAGCGCTTTCATATGGAAGTTCTGCGTAAAATCTGATTGCACCTAAGTCTGTACAAAATGGCCGCCAGCGGCCAACTTGAATTTCGGATCAGACCCCAAAACACCCGTTCTCGTCCCACGATCATAACAAAGGTACCCAAGAAGTTTCGTAAAGATCGGTTCATAAATACGGCCTCTAGCCCGAGCCGACAACAGACAGACGACTGGCCATGGCATAAGCTCAAATTTGGCTTCGCCAAAGTTGAGCTAAAAATGGTTTCCGTCTGTGTCCATATCTTGAAACTTTTTGATTCACTCATTAACCCCATCCTGCTTTACGGAAGCGAAATATGGGTCGCAGAATTCAACAAGAATGATTCAATACTACTCAAATACCAACTTATTGTAGGAAATCGAATCAGTGAAAACGATTCCAGAAGAACTCTGGACTTTAAAAGCTGCAGTTATTTCCTAGAACACAGTCAAGTTGAGAGGTTTTTTAATGACATTGATGATGATAAAAGAAAATGTGGTAAAAACAAATTGAGGACATATAGGGAGGTTCAAGGAAACATTCAATCTAGAACCTTATCTGGTACACACAACGTCATTAGACGCAAAAATTCTGTTTACTCAGTTACGTGTAAGCAACCATAAACTTCATATAGAAACAGGGAGGCATGTGCAGCCACCCGTATCTGTACATGAAAGGGTGTGTCCCATATACAGAGATGTAAGTGAAGTTTGATGAAAAAAACTGAAAGTTAACTGTTGAAGGCACCAAGCGTGGCTGCAGGCCGCATTGGGGGAGGGTCAGGGAGGGGGTGTCCCCCTCCATGTGAAGTGGGGTTTGTTCTCCCCCAAGAAAATTTTGTATTTTTCAATGCCTTAGAACGCCTCTGGTGGCTTCTAAATTCAACATTTATGAATATTATTTGAACAAAATATGCTGATTTTATAATGAGACCTCATCAACATATAAAATTTTTGGAGATGGGGGAAGTCGGATCGTTTTTTATTAGAGATTGAGATGCACTATTGTCACTAACACATTTTTTTTAAAAACTGATAGGCTTGATTTTCGATCACTTCCGATTGTCGTATATTCCAAATTTGTTATTTTTCGATTGATTTCTCATCTGTTTCTTGGAACTCTTCCATGCTTCTTCTACCAAACCGCTTGTTTTTTGACACCATTTTGTCAAAAATATTAAATTTATAACTGGCACGAAATGGGAATGCAGACCTTGGGAAGTAACTTTTGCACATGCACAGTCGGTTGGTGGTGTGTTTTGACCAGTGGCGCCTGCGTATTCCTTCGGATATACAAATTTAGATTGGAACACCCACGGAATTTATCGAGTGGAGCATTTTATTGGTTAATGACAATGGTGCAAAACAAACCAAAAATTTACCAATTTCAAACATGTTTTTCCTTTGTAATGTAAATCAGGAAGTAATTAAAAAAATTAACATGATAGGTAACCCCCACCAGAAATTGAAAAACGGAGTTTTCAAAACAAAGGAAAAATTACAAAAAAAACGGAATTCCATCAAAACGGAAAACTTACATACCCACATATGCAATTCTGGTGCTCTAGAAGATGAGTTACATTTTGTGATGGATTGCAGGGAGGAAAAAGCGATCAGGTCTATTGCGTTTTCTGAAATGACTGGCTCGGTTCAGTATAAATAAATTTTCTGAAATGACTGGCTCGGATCGGTACAAATAAAAGTACAAATGGGAAACACAATGGAAATAAAAATAAGAGGGTTAAGCAAAGCGAGAATAATAAATGCTGGGTTGGTATTCAGGTAGACCTCAATCAGTCACTCTGGGATGAGAGAAGGATAGGGAAATAGCACACAAATGCAGGTTAACATGAACGATAAATATTTATTACAATATGAATCCAACACTTTTGCTAAAATAAAGCTTTTAACACAAAAATATGGATTTTACACGATCTACCCTTTGAATACAATCATGGTAAATCCGTAACTAGCTTTTCAGGTTATGACAAGCAGATTTCAATGGTAAAGTGACAGCTGAAGACCTGCGGGAGTGACGGAAATTACTCAAAAGTGCACAACCCGTCGACACTAAAATTTTCAAGCTTTCTTAAATAAATAGGAAAACAAAGACCAAGGTACCGAAATACTTTCAAAAATAAGGCTAAAGTAGAATGCGAAATGAAGGAAAGGGCTACTTTCACACAGTTTTGAGTGGAGCTGAAATGGTCAACCGATTAATCAATTAACCAATGAATAATGTCTTGATTGATCAAAAAGAAATTGATCCATTAACCATTACTTTTGGGCTACTGTATTATATGGGTTAACAAAGGAACAAACTTGTTCCAAAATAGACAACCATTGTCACACCGACTCACATCAATTATATGCGATAGAGTTTTATCATGATGCGCAATGAATAACAATAACAATAATAATAATTAATATACATGTTACAACAGCATGGTCCCCAAATAATTTATATGTAAAAATGGTATATTTAACTTGATGCTTTCCCAATTTATTACAAACGCATCAAGATACTGATTGGTCTAAAAATGGCAGGTTCCAAAGAAGACTTGGTTGATGGAGCACAAGGAAATTGACAACTCGGCATTTTCCCATTACCAACACTATTAAAATGGGCATACCCATACGGTATCCCATCACAAATCCAACAGCAATTTTTCTACTGATTCCAAGGAAGCTTCATTCCAAATAACAATAGTTTGATCCGTCCAGTTTTTTCAATATGGGTATCTGAATTTTTTCTCCTGGGGTTCCCATGGGGCTGTGGAAAATATATTTGGGGCATAAATAATATATGCATGGCCCAATTATACTACATGCCAAATTTGGTTCAAATCAGTCCAAACGGTTTGGGAAACAGAAATGTTTGGTGGAGCCCAAAATGGGTATGCACCCACAGGGAGCCTAAATATTGACCAACTGATGCCTTTTGAACAAACTTGAATCTGCAGCAATTAAAGAAGTTCTGTAGCATAAATCTAAACATTATTGCGAGTGGTTTATAAGAAGATGATTTTTAACACATTTTAGACTTTGGGGAATTTAACCCCACCCCCAGATGAGGGGCATCCTTTTTGGAAAAAAAAAACTCAGAAGAGTATACTCCACCAAGATGCTTTGTACCGAAATAGTTCAGATTTTGCCCCAAAGTTCTGAAGAATATTTTGTTGATGGAGCACAAAAAGGATGATGATTCGGCATGTCTGGTTGCAACAGTGTTAAAATGGGCATCCCAAAAAAACACACGACAAATTGTTAACATTTTTTTTTAAATAGAAATTTTGTGTGGAGTGCAAAATGGGCATGTTACCACAGAGAGCCCAAATATTGACCTACAAACTTGACTTGAACAAACTTCAATTTTCACCACCAAAGGAAATGACAAACCAAATATCAAAGCATTCTGACCAGTGGTTGATGAGAAAAGGACTTGTAAAGATTTTCAGGCTTTTGGGGCATTAAGAACCCAGCCTCAAGATGGCATAACCTTCATTTGAAATTAGTAGAAAGGGTATCCTTCAAAGAAGGTTGGTTCCATATTTCTTGGAACATGGCTCATTGGTTTTGAAGAAGACAAGTTTCATAAGAAAACGGATGATGGGCGTCAAGTGATGGCAATAGCTCCCTCTGAATTTCAGTCAGGTGAACTAATGTAGAGTTTAGTCATTATAAAGAGTTTTGATGTCATTACAGATTGACACATTACAATGTGTGGAACCACTGTAATGAGTTTGCAATCTGTTATATCAGGTTGACAAATGATTATTACGAGATGTGAAGACAATATAACAAATATGTTATGAGTTTCAATGTCATTGTAAGAAGTCAACAAGAGGCATCTCTGCCTGAACAACTCTGCCTAAACAGCTCTGCACAGGGTCACTGTTTTTAGGGGAAGCTAAATACAAAAGAATCCAAGTGTTACTTCTAAACCTTCATGATATGACAATGGGTCACGGTTATGACACGTTAGGTTATGGGTAACAATTGTGTAACAAGATCTGGCACACAGTTTCAATTATAGAGACAAGACAAGAGCTGTATAACAATAACCAGACGAACAGAATGTTGACGACTGACAGACAGACAACTTAGCATCAGAAAAGCTCTGCTAACATTCTGTCAGGCGAAGCTAACAAGTCCATATAACTGGGTGTGAAGTAGAGACTGGTGGTTAACCGACGCCACAACTCGGTTTCGGTTGTGAAAAAAAAATGCGAGTTGCACCGAAATTGCAGTCATACAATCGACGTTATGTTTTTTTTTTAATTAATCATTAATACAACGCATAATCATAAACAATGGTCGATCGATCTAATTTGAAGACGCAGGTGTTATTTCTTAGAACTAACCCATATCATCCACGATCGTGTGTTGGGGGGGATGAATGCGCCAAGCGCCACGAATGGATATCTACTGATTACAGAAACCAAAATAGAACTTGGTAACCAACCGCGTGCACCACGTGAGAGTTACAAGTTTTCTTGAGTTAAAATGGTGACAGTAGGTGTAAGTGGGGTATACGAGGACACTTTTTTTTCGAAAAAATGTACAAAACGTTTTTTGTACATTTTGTCCTCGTATCCCCACAAGTAGCTTATCGTGTCCTGGACGGTTCAAACAGCCGTTGGCGAACGAGTGCGAATTCAGAAGAATTCGCGCGGAAGGAAAAATCTACGAAGAAATCGACCTAAAATCTTCTCAACGTTCACCATCGCAGGTTAGACCTTTCGATCGATCATTGGCAAATGCCGGCAAAACGCTTTGGGGATACAAGGACAGCGACGTTCACAATCAGGTTCTAGACGGCGGTGGGTGCAATCCAATCGGTAAAAACGATTGGGGATACGAGGACAGGAAAATCGATCCTAAAAATTTTTCCCAACGTTCGCCAACGGTCGATCGAACCATCTAGGATGCGATGACCAACTTGTGGGGGTTCCAGGACAGCAAAATATAAAAATTAAGAAATGTCGAAAATTAGAACGGAGGAAAATTTCTCTCCACGTTTGTCATCGCGGTCTAGACGGCGGTGCGATCGATCACGGAGGAACCAGTGGAGGAAACAGATGAAAAAAATATAACGTTACGAGTTTTGAGGTAAATCGCAAAAGATCAGTTTTGTCGAGTTTTGATCTTCTTAGTCGTTTAACGATGCATGTGTAAATGAATGGTTTTTCATTCAATAAATCAAACGGTGAAATTGCGTTCCACTTAAAAGGGTTTTAAAAGATGTAAATTGAGTTTTAATTTTAATAGGCGACAATAATGTTCACTCGCGTTTCGGTTCGAGAAACATTAACAAAACGCCTTTTGACGAGACACACTTCTTCACTATTTCCTGTTCGCAAAAAGTGCGTCCTTTTGAAGACGTGTTAATTGGAAAATTGTGTTGTTACTTCAAACAGTATTCTGCTTTTTTGATGACATGGAATTCAGTTTAAACCGAAAGACCATCTCACGAATGAAAATGAACCAGTCCAAAATGATTAAACTCTAACTTCTTTCTGATTTAACGCGTTTTGAAACGTTGTATTTATCAATGTATTGAGATTTTAACTATTCAAGTTTTCTCCATGGTGAGAAAATAACCGCTGATATGATTTTTAACACATTTGGAGCCGATGCATTTATCAATGGTTATATTTTGAGAACGACTCAAAGTTTGTTTTTTTCAGTGTGAGGAAAATATGCGATCGATCGCGGAGGAACTAGTGGAGGGAACAGATGAAAAATAAAAATCGTTATGAGTTTTGAGGTAAATTGTAACAAATCAGTTTTGTCGAGTTTTCTTTCATTTCTACTTAGTCACTCTGCTGTGATTGTGCTTGCATTTCGCTGAAAAATAGACTGATGATTGTAGTACGCAGGAGGCTCTATTTATACTCTCCCCACGCACATGCACTAAGAACGTTTACAATACGTTACAATACGTTTGCAAACATATTGTAAACGTTCTTAGTGCGTGGACGTGGGGAGAGTATAAATAGAGCCTCCTGCGTGCTACAATCATCAGTCTGTTTTATCAGGCTGACGAGCAGGTCGCATTTCAAAGTGATCTTACTGTAAACTTACTGCAAACGCTGGAAGAACTCCATTTGTCACGCTTGGATGTATTACGGTTTTTCATTCAATAAGTCAATTTCTACTTAAAATGTTTTAACTGAAAAAACTATTCTAAGGATGAAAGCGGAACAGTTCAAAAGATTAATTGATGTGATTTAACATGTTTTTGAAAGCGCTACATTACTGATATGTTTATTTAAGATTAACTCTTTGAGTTTCTCACCGTGGAGAAAATAACCGCCGATGTGATTTAACGCATTTGAAGCGACGCATTATCAAGGTTTCATTTGTAAATGTTTTTTTCCCCAACTGGTTTTAGTTATATATATTAGACATAAAATTGTATTTATTTAAAAACATGAAAAAAATAACAACATTTAATTTTGAGAATAATAAAATAATCGACGTTACCACACTCTAAAAAGAAATATTAATAATCGAGAGAACAAAAATGTTTTTACACATCAAAGATTCCAAGCGAAGAGACAAACTTCTTCTCGACGAATATGAACGTGTCAAGAAGAGCATTCGATCCGCCAACAGAAGCAGATGATTGGGAGAGATGGAATTAAGACGAGAGACCACCAAACTATTCAAACCCGTGACGGAGGTTCAGGAACGAAGCAAGAAGGAGATCGTCGAGGAATTGAGACCTATAAAAAAGAGTTCTTTGAGAACGGGTTCGTTGCCTGATAGTTTTACAAGGCAGTTTTCCTTTCAAAGATCTTCACCGGATTACGTTCCCATGAGAATCGAAACTGATGTGATGATACAGCTTCAACTATTACCACTAGTAGCGTCGCATCGTCTGACGATGGTGGTAAGAGAGATCTGTTAAATGGAATTCGCGAGGATTCGAGCGGTAGGAAATTTGTGGGCGATACTTAAGTGGAAATGGATGATGATGATTTAATCGTCGGTTCGAATAGGTATGAAATAACCGATGGACTGTGTCAATTGCTCCTTTAAGACAAGCCTAGAGATTACTCGGATCAGGATTTCGACAATTACTGTGACATTCTGGTTCAGACCCATGCTATGAAGAGGAATAACGATGCTAGAGAGACGAGACCCAAGGCTAACAGAGAGTACAAGTGGACGAAGGTGGTGAAGCCAATGTGGGATATGAATAAGAAATTCATCGAATCGGTGACGGGAAAGAGAGTGACAACACCACTTTTCTTCCATGCGATTCCAACGCTCTGTTCGAGAGATTTAAATTGTTGATGGCTAGTCGGCGTGCTGGTAATACTGGAGTGGATAATCAGATAGTGAGTATATGCGACGAATTGTTGAGGCAGAAGGTCTTGGATAGACTAGATTATAAAAGGTTGATGAACGAATTGAAGGATTGATATATAATAAGTCGAGAGAAAAAACAAAAAATAGATGAATGAAAAAAGTAAATCCACACTAGAAATAATAAAAGTATTTAAACAAAAAAAAACGATTTACAAATGAAAAAACAAAATATATTATAAAATAAAAATATGTTGGTGATAAAAAAACAGGGGATATGTCAAAACTTACGTCCAAGGCAGTTCTGGTATCGTTGATTCTATAATGAGAGCATTCACGAGCGATGCAGGTAGAAAACTCGCATCAACTGTGTTTGAGGTCAGTAAGAAGAGGGCTTTGGATGCTGACAAAAAAGCCGCTTCCGAAGCTAGTGGTAGTATTGCTTCAGTGGCTGACAAGAGGGCGGCGGACGCGTTGATCGATAAGTTGATCAATCCACCGGCGAAGCGAGCTACGTTAGAGCGATGACCGAAAAGTTGGAAAGATTTTAAGGATGCTGTGGTACCCATACAAGATTTAGCCAAAATGACGAGTGGATCTGGATTGAAGAGAACTCACGATGGTGTAATATAAATAAATAATAATATTTATAAACCGAGTTTGAAAAAACAAAAAAAATTGAGTTTGAAAATCTAAAAAATAAAAAAATGAACATCAAAGATATGTCTTGGAACGACGCCGCGACTAAGAGGTTGAATAATGGGTTCTTTCCCAAAAGCATAAGAGGCTTGATAGTGGGAAAATCGAATTGTGGAAAGACCAATCTGTTGATGAATCTGTTGTCGCAACCCAGCTGGTTGGATTATGACAGATTATTCGTGTTTGGCAAGAGTCTGTTTCAAACCGAATACAGATTGCTTCGAGAGTGCATGGATCGTAGGTTGCCCAAGGATGTCATAGCCAGAATTTTCGACAGTAGGGAGGAATTTGACAAAAGTGAAGCTTCTCTTTCGACCATTTTAGACGGTGCGGCGATGGAAATGATGAAGAGAAATGCGTCTTGAAACGTCGATTGTCGATTTTACAAGAATGCGAGCAACGTTCCGGATCCCAGGGAATTGAAATCGGAAAATAAGAATCTCATGATTTTCAACAATCTGCTTTTGGAGAGACAGAACCGATGCGAATCGTATTACGTTAGGGGTCGTCACAGCAACGTGGACTGTTTCTACCTGTCTCAAAATTATTTTCGACTGTCCAGACAGACAATAAGGGAGAACACTAATTTCCTGTGTCTCTTTCGTCAGGATCTCAATCACATTTATGGAGATCACATCGCAAATGACATGAGCAGAGAATTCAGGAGATTCTGCAAGAGGGTTTGGGATGGAGGACTTCACAATTTCGTCGTGATCGATTTGACTAGCGAATTTAATCGCGGAAAATATCGGAGTGGATTCGACAAGTTTTATGTTTCTGATGATAAAATAGAGAGTGAAAACAAAAAATTAGAAAATAATAATAAATCATCAATAATTTAGTTTTAAAAATAATAAAAAATAAAAATAAAAAATAATGCTCGAACAAGGAGAATTGTTAGAACGGATAGCCAAGAATACGGCTGCAAAACAGTCCATTCAAATTGTGGTGAGTGGCGATTCGACTCGATTCGCGACAAAATTCGAACCTTCCATCAAATTGAATAGGGAGAAAAGATACGTGATGGCACAGGTGAATCTGGAGACTTATTATTCCTTTCCCAACGTCACCAAAAAGAATAACTCGTTCAAGTATTCCGATGGAGTGGATTGGTTGGAGATTCGAATTCCCAAAGGAAGTTACGACATAGACGATTTGAACAATTACATTCAGATGCAAATGAAGACGGATGGAAAGGGAAGCAACAAGATCAGACTCGCTCCCAACCCTAATACCCTACAGACGATGTTGGATTTGGAAGATAATTTTCGAGTGGATTTCAACACGGACGATTCGATCGGCAAGATGCTGGGACTCAATCGAAAGATGTATCAAGGCCATGCGGCATCCAAAAAAATGGTCGACATTCTCATCGTCAATAGTATTTTAGTGAACGTGGACGTGATTGCTGGAAGCTACATGAATGGTAGCGCAACCGACGATCTATTCCTTCTTTCCAAACGTGTCGCCAGGTTATAAGATCGTGAAACGACCTTGAAATTTAGTTTATCTACCCGTGATTTAAGACACGTATAGTTTCAAAACCACGTTGATGGATCAAAATGGTGAACTGTTAGATCTTTGTGGGGAGAGGGTGACGATACAATTTCACATAAGAGAAATATAAAAAGAAAAAAAAAAAATATTGCGTATAAAAATAAATAAGAAAATAAAATAAAGGCAATATTAATTTACAAAAAGTATTTAATATATATATAATTACCATTTAAACAAAAAAAACAACTGAACAAAATATATTTTTAAAGAAATATGACTGAATATGTGGTTAAAAACGTGAACATATCCAAAGGACAGAGGAAGAAACTTAAGAGAGCGTTAACAACTCGAGGCGAGGCGGTGAGATTCAAATTCACTCACAAAGATCTGACGAGTGGCAGTCATGATCGAATCGCCTGGACCAAAACTCAAATCAAAAGGATGGAGAAAGCGATTCGTGATAGAAGAGGGTTGACGGTGAGATTGAGTCCCGCTCAATTGAAATACAATTTGAGAATGAAAGGCGGTTTCCTACCGCTATTGGCAGGAATAGTCGCAAAAGCATTGCCCGTTATCGGGCAGACTCTCGGCGTGGGAGCTCTCTCGGGACTCGCAAGTTCGGCAGTTGAGAAATTAATGGGTGGCAGCGGACTGTTTTTGAAAAAGGGAGGAGTCGTGTATCGCGTCAAGACAGACGGCGATAAAGGATTGTATCTGAAGCCTGTGAGAGGTGGCAACCTTTTTTCCAGTGGAAACAGTCTCTATCTGAAGAGTAAACAGGACATCGAGCGACTCGGTGAGGGTTTACTGTTTGGTCCGAATTCGCCGTTTAAGGGTATACCACTTTTGAGTATGTTATTATAAAGTAAAAAAAATTATATAATTATATAATGTATAAAATATAAATTATACAAAGTATAAAAAAAATGGATAAAAAGGATTATAAGACCTTTTTGAATGATAATAATGGATATTTCAGGAAAGAACTGGAAAAAGAAGTGAACAAAAATAGGGATAGATTGTGGAAATTAAAAAGAAGAAGAAGAATGAGTTGTTTTCCACCACCACCACCATCACCTTCTGAAGAGAATGATAATGATGTGAGAGTTGCCAAGAGATGCACCACATTCGTTCATAATTATGATAGAGGGAATCAAATGTGTTATTATAAAAAAAGTAATATATCACAAAAAAAAAAGAAAAGAAGAATCAATGATGAAGAAAGAAGGAAACATTATTAAAATAGATATGAGCGATAGTAAAGAAGAAGGAGGAAACAAAAAAAAAGTAATGAGATCTAGATCATCTCTAGATCTCATTACTTTTTCTCTTTTTTTTTCCCTTCTTCTTCACTAAATCGGTCTCTCTATTGTTTTTTTAATATTTCCAAGTCTGTTATTAGCATGTTGACGGTCGTGTCTTCTCCTTTTTCGCATATGTGTTGAATGTTTATCTTTACTTTTGCAAGTTTTTTTACTTCGGCAAACGGGCTTTCGCCACCCAATCTGTCTACGAGTTCAAGAGAGATTTTTGGATATATGTAACTTCTGTAAGGCAACGACAAATCGCTCTTGTCGAATTCTGTCTTCGGCGACGATGATATTCTGTAGATCGCTTTCGTACTCGTAAAACAAATCGAGCGTGGCTTCGTCCAATTTCAAAGGCATGCTATATTTGTCGTATTTGTGCTGTAAGCCCTTCGGCTCGACCTCGTTCAATTCGATGGCGTCGTGTCGTTGAAATCTATAAATATTACAACCGAGTTTCTTGCACGTTTCGACTCGTTTCAATTTCAATTCGCATCTTTTAGGTGTTGTTGTCATGATCGATTATTTTTTTTTTTTGTTTTATGAATTATTGCAAATAATAATATATATTTTTGAATTTTGTGTTTTTCTGTTAAATAATAATTTTGTAAAAAAGTCTTTTTTCTTTCTATATATATACAGAAAGTTTTTTAAATTTAATTTTCTTTAATGTGAAATTTTTTGTAAAAGTTTTTTTTTTCTTTTTATACATATATATATATACAAAAAGTTTGAATTTTAATTTCCTTCATTTTTGGTCATATTAATTTAATTTTTTCCACGTTATATGAATTATTGCAAATAATATATATTTTTTTAATTTTGTGTTTTTGTGTTAAATAATAATTTTTGTAAAAAGTTTTTTCTTTCTATATATATACAGAAAGTTTTTTAAATTTAATTTTCTTTAATGTGAAATTTTTTGTAGAAGTTTTTTTCTTTCCAATTTTTTCCACATTAAGGAAAATAATGAAAGTGTCAATGACACTGTAGCTTAACTTGTGTGATGTGTTTGATGAAAAGCATAATGTTCAATGTTTATGAAACGATTATGAAATAAGACAAGAATTGTGATAATTAGGAATATGTTCATTTCTGTTCCCTGTATGCTATGTTTATGATAAAAATAATATGAGGTGTACACTGTACTAAAGATCTGAGGGGTGGGTTAATATGACCTCACAGTTAATATATGTGGCCCTCACAGTTAACATATATCAAAAAAAGTTACCAAATTACAATGAAATTATTCCAAAATGAGTCATCCTATCAAGTTACATTAAAATCCCTTCATAAATATGGCCTGTAGACTGTGCTAAAGGTTTTCGGGCTTCGGCCCCCTGTAGCCGTCAGTTTCCCAATTGCGTCCGAAGGGGACGTTCTCATCTAGACATTATATGAAGTCAACCTACCAAGTTACAATGAAATCCCTCCATAAATACGATCTGTAGACTGTGCTAAATGTTTTCGGGCTTCAGGCACCTGTAGGCATCACAGTTGACCAACCACGACCAAAAGGGAATGTCATCATCTAGGCATTATATGGAGTCAACCTAACAAGTTACAATGAAATCCTTCCATAAATACGACCTACAGACATGCTAAAGGTTTTTGGGCTCGGGCAACCATCAAGGCTGAATGATCGTGACCAAAAGGGGACGTTCTCATCTGGACACTATTTGGAGTCATCCTACCAAGCTACAATAAAATCCCTTCGTAATTATGACCTGTAGACTGTTCTAAATGTTTTCGGGCTTTGGGCCCCTGAAGCCGTCACAGTTGCCCACTCGTGTCCAAAAGGGGACGTTCTCATCTAGACATTATATGAAGTCAACCTACCAAGTTACAATGATATCCTTCATAAATATGACCTTAGACAGTGCTAAAGGTTTTCGGACTTCGGGCTCGGGCAGCCATCATGGTTGAATGATCGCAACCAAAGGGGAAATCTCATCTGGGCATCATCTGGAGTGATCCTGCGAAGTTACAATGAAATCCCTTCATAAATATGACCTGTAGACTGTGTTCAAGGTTTTCGGGCTTCGGGCACCTGTAGCCATCACAGTTGACCAATCACGACCAAAAGGGGATGTCATCATCTAGGCATTATATGGAGTCAACCTAACAATGTTACAATGAAATCCTTCTATAAATATAACCTTTTGCCTATGCTAAAGGTTTTTGGGCTCGGGCACCCATCAAGGCTGAATGATCATGGCCAAAATGGGACGTTCTCATCTTGACATTATTTGGAGTCAACCTACCAAGTTACAATGAAATCCCTTCATAAATATGACCTGTAGACAGTGCTAAAGGTTTTCGGGCTTCGGGCACCTTTAGCCGTCAAAGTTGCCCAACCATGTCCAAAAGGGGATGTTCTCATCTAGACATTATATGAAGTCAATCTACCAAAGACAATGAAATCCTTTCACAAATATGACTTGTAGACTGTGTTTAAGGTTTTCGGGCTCGGGCAGCCATCATGGTTGAATAATCGCAACCAAAGGGGACAATCTCATCTGGGCATCATCTGGAATGATCCTATGAAGTTACAATGAAATCCCTTCATAAATATGACCTGTAGACTGTGCTCAAGGTTTTTGGGCTTCGGGCACTTGTAGCCAACACAGCTGACCAATTACGACCAAAAGGGGATGTCATCATCTACGCATTATATGGAGTCAACCTAATAGGTTACAATGAAATCCTTCCATAAATATGACCTTTTACCTATGCTAAAGGTTTTTGGGCTCGGGCACCCATCAAGGCTGAATGATCGCGATCAAAATGGGACGTTCTCATCTAGACATTATTTGGAGTCATCCTGCCAAGTTACAATGAAATCGTATCATAAATATGACCTCTAGACTGTGCTAAAGGTTTTCGGGCTTCGGGCTCCTGTAGCCGTCACAGTTGCCCAATCATGTCCAAAGGGGGACTTTCTCATCTAGACATTGCCAACCCACCAAGTTACAATGAAATTCCTCAATAAATATGACCTGTAGACTATGCTAAAGGTTTTCGGGTTTTGGGCTCGGGCAGTCATCACGGTCGGCAGATCATGCCCAAATGGGGAAATTCGCATCTAGACATCGTAAGGAGTCATCCTACCAAGTTACAATGAAATCCCTCCACATTAAACATGACCTGCAGACTGTGCTAAAAGTTTTTGGGTTTCGGGCTTGGGCAGCCATCACAGTTGATAGATCAAGCCCAAAAGGGGACGTTCTCATCTAGGCACTATACAGAGGCATCCTACCAAGTTACAATGAAATTCCTTCATAAATACGACCTGTAGACTGTGCTAATGGTTTTCGGGTTTTGGGCTCGGGCAGCCATACCGGTTGCCCGATCGCGACCAAAAGGAGACATTCTCATCTAGACATGACCCCAAACCTGCATATGAAATTTTGTGACGATCAGACAAGAACTGCGGGGTGTAGCCCGTGCTAAAGGAAAATGTGAACAGACGTCACAGACTCACAGACTAACAGACTCACAGACTAACAGACTTCCGCACGCGTGATGGCAATAGCTTATCTTGACTATGTCAAGTTAAGCTAAAAATTGATTAATCTCACAAAAAAAATTTTTTTTTGAGGGGAATTAAAAAACATATATATATAAAGACTATTTTAAAAACTTTTACAATGAAAAAAAAAAAAAAAAAAATTCAAAATATATTCTTACAAATAAAGCAAACAAATAAAAAAAAATGGAAAATTTAGATAAGTATACCGTCACCCGGTTAAACGAGATTTGTAATGAATTAAAAATTCCAAATTTCGGAAATCATAGAACCAAATCAAAAAAAATGCTGATAGGATCGCCGATCCAAAGTCGAGTTGTGACAGCACAAAACGTGGGTTTAATCATTACCAACTTATTGTCTGGAAACCAATTGTTTACAATTTACTAAGCGATGGGTCACTGTGACCTTGACCTTTGACCTACTGATTCCAAAATAAATAGGGCTCTTTCTTGCACCAATGTCAACCTACCTATGAAGTTTCATGAATGTGGGTCAAACCTTTATCGGGTTACCATCCGGAAACCAACTGTTTACGATTTACTATGTTGAAGATCACTGTGACCTTAACCTTTCACCTAGCAAGTCCAAAATAAATAGTGTTCTTCCTCACACTGATGCCAACCTACCTATGAAGTTTCATGAAAGTGGGTCGAACCATTATCAAGTTATGATCCGGAAACCAATTGTTTTGATTTACTATGTTCAGGGTCACTATGACCTTGACCTTTGACTTAGTGAGTCCAAAATATATAAGGTTCTTCCTCTCATGAAGGCCAACCTACACATGAAGTTTCATGAAGGTGGGTTGAACCATAGTTAAGTTATCATTCAGAAACCAACTGTTTATGATTTACTATGTTCAAGGTCACTTTGACCTTGACCTTTGACCTAGCAAGTCCAAAAGAAATAGGGTTCTTCCTCTCACCGGTGCCAACCTACCTATGAAGTTTCATGAATTTGAGTTGAACCATTATCAAGTTATCATCCAGAAACCAATTGTTTAAGATTTACTACGTTCAAGGTCACTGTGACCTTGACCTTCGACGTAGCATGTCCAAAATCAATAGGGTTCTTCCTCCCACCAAGACCAACCTATGTATGAAGTTTAATGAATGTGAGTTGAACCACTATCAAGTTATCATCCGGAAACCAATTGTTTATGCCCGCCCGCCCGCCCGCCCACCCGCCCGCCCGCCATTCACCAAACTATAAGTCGAGTTTGACTTCGTCACAACTCAACTAAAAATTAAAGCCATACAGGAGTATCATTCGCAAGGCGATGGAAAGAAAATCGAAAGATCAAAAGTGAACAAACTTAAACAGATTCGAATTGCAAAAAATAAGCCGATGGCAGTAACACCCGACGATAGAAATCGAAACGCGGTAGTAGTGCAGCATGATGAAAAACTTAGAGAGATCATACGCGAGGAGTTACGTAGTTTGCTCGATGAAAAGGCAAACGAAATGTCGATAGTAACGATGTCAAAAAACATTCCGGTTGCGAAAAATGAGAAGAAAAAAATGGTAAAGGGAAATGAAATGTCGATAGCAACGACGTCAAAAAACGTTCCGGTTGCGAAAAATGAGAAAAAAAAGGCGGCAAAGGGAATCGAAATGCCAACGTCAAAAAAAAAACAAAAAACGTTCTGGTTGCGAAAAATAAGGAGACGACTAAACGAAAAGCCATTGAAGAACTGCAAGTTTCAAAAAACAAGAGGCCCCACGTGGCCTTAATCGCTCACCTGACAAAGTGACTCTAAGAAGTATTTTAGGTCACCTTCACCATGTCATGCCTCATCAACATTAACTGGTTGAGTGATAGATTTTGTTTGAAGTTCAACATTTGTTACCTAAAATTAGTTTTATTTAAAATCGTTGGTGTGTGGCCAATCTCCAATGATTTTTAATAAAGCAAATTTATCTCTGCAGACAAACTGGTTTAGCATGAAGCACAAACAAGGAATGTGAAGAGATAGCCTCGGACATCTCTCCCCAACTGTGGATATCTTCCATGTGCTACATGTATATATTTGCATGCAAGAAAACAAAAATTTTCACAAATTTTCCAAAATATTAGTTTTTTTTATCATCATTGGAACAAGCTCAAACAGCTTATTCCAATAGGGGTATGGGAAGATCAGGTATATTTTTGAGACAGAAATGTGAATATATAAATAATGGTGTTTTTTTTGTGAATGATGCTGGAGAATTTTGCGTAAAGATATGGTAAATGGTTTGTTCTAGATACAGAATGATGCAAAAGTATTTAAATTTGATTAGGCAAGTTGTTCCTATAATGCATTTAAAAACTGAAGTAACTGTTTTTTTGCTGACAAACTTTTAGATGTGTGTGTCTGTGTTTGTGTGTGTGTGTGTGTGTGTGTGTGTTTGTGTGTGTGTGTGTGGGGGGGGGGGGTAAGAGTGTTCTTGCAAACAAAATTCCTGAATAAATGGAAAATTTTATTTTTTGTGTGAAAGACATAGTGCGTGAATGTTGATTGGAACAAGCTTAGAGAGCTCATTTTAATGTGAAGTCATAAAGCTGTGTTTTACGTACGAAATTCTGGAATAACTAAAAAAATTGCTTTTTTGACTCAAAAAGCATGGTGTGCGACCTCTCATTGGAATGAGCTCAAAAAGCTCATTCCAATGGGGTATTTACAAGCGATAAGTACATGTATGTTTAAGAGACAAAAATTAAAATTTGAATAGCGATTTTTGCGAAGAATGCTGACAAGTTTTGTCAGTTATGCTGGTAAAAAGGTAAGATATGCAAAGTGGTTGTTTTTTAGAGGTGACATTTAATTAAGGGGAATTAACCCTTGATTACTGAGGTAACTTCTAAAAGTACTGAAATTTCATGAAGCAATGTGAATAACAGACAACAGTTACCTAAAAATTTCATGAATAACTAAAATTTTTATTCCTTTGTCTCGAAAACATGGCATATGACCTTTGTTGGAATGAGCTGAATGCGTGTGTTCCAATGAGGGGTCATAAAATTTGAACAGAGATTTGTGTGAATAATGCATTAGTACTGCTAGATTTGGGTAAACGGTTCACCCTGGATACCACCCCTTCTATAGTAGATCTTTTCTGCAAATTTTATCTAAGATTCTATCAACTTTACAAATAAATACGTTCATGAATCACAATCAGATCCACCCCACAATGTTGTATACCAAATATCAAAAGATTCTGCCTGCTGGATCTGGAGAAGAAGATTTTTTAAGAAATATGTCTGAAATGCACTAAGTTAAAATTTGGGCTCCTATACGGAGCTCAAATATAAACCCAGGGGGCCGATTTGAACAAACATGAATCAGATCCACCCCACAATGTTGCTTACCAAATATGAAAAGATTCTGAAGCTGGATCTGGAGAAGAAGATTTTTTAAGAAATTTGCCTGAAATGCACTAAGTTCGAATTCGAGCTTCTATAGTGAGCCCAAATATGAAACTAGGAAGCTGATTTGAACAAACTTGAATCAGATCCACCCCACAATGTTGCATACCAAATATCAAAAGATTCTGCCTGCTGGATCTGGAGAAGAAGATTTTTTAATAAATTTGCCCGAAATGCACTAAGTGCGAATTCGGGCTTCTATATTAAGCCCAAATATGAATCCAGGGGGCCGATTTGAACAAACTTGAATCAGATCCACCCCGCAATGTTGCATACCAAATATCAAAAGATTTTGCCTGCTGGATCTGGAGAAGAAGATTTTTGAAGAAATGCACTAAGTTTGAATTCGAGCTTCTATAGTGAGCCCAAATATGAATCCAGGGGGCCGATTTGAACAAACTTGAATCAGATCCACCCCGCAATGTTGCATACCAAATATCAAAAGATTCTGCCTGCTGGATCTGGAGAAGATGATTTTTTAAGAAATTTGCCTGAAATGCACTAAGTTCGAATTCGAGCTTCTATAGTGAGCCCAAATATGAATCTAGGAAGCCGATTTGAACAAACTTGAATCAGATCCACCCCACAATGTTGCATACCAAATATCAAAAGATTCTGCCTGCTGGATCTGGAGAAGAAGATTTTTTAATAAATTTGCCCGAAATGCACTAAGTGCGAATTCGGGCTTCTATATTAAGCCCAAATATGAATCCAGGGGGCCGATTTGAACAAACTTGAATCAGATCCATCCCGCAATGTTGCATACCAAATATCAAAAGATTCTGCCTGCTGGATCTGGAGAAGAAGATTTTTGAAGAAATTTGCCCGAAATGCACTTAGTTTGAATTCGAGCTTCTATTGTGAGCCCAAATATGAATCCAGGGGGCCGATTTGAACAAACTTGAATCAGATCCACCCCGCAATGTTGCATACCAAATATCAAAAGATTCTGCCTGCTGGATCTGGAGAAGATGATTTTTTAAGAAATTTGCCTGAAATGCACTAAGTTCGAATTCGAGCTTCTATAGTAAGCTCAAATATGAATCTAGGGAGCCGATTTAAACAAATTTGCATCAGATCCATCCCACAATGTTGCATACCAAATATCAAAAGATTCTGCCTGCTGGATCTGGAGAAGAAAATTTTTTAAGAAATTTGCCTGAAATGCACTAAGTTCGAATTCGAGCTTCTATAGTGAGCCCAAATATGAATCTAGGATGCCGATTTGAACAAACTTGAATCAGATCCACCCCACAATGTTGCATACCAAATATCAAAAGATTCTGCCTGCTGGATCTGAAGAAGAAGATTTTTTAATAAATTTGCTTGAAATGCACTAAGTTCAAATTTGGGCTCCTATACTGAGCCCAAATATAAACCCAGGGGGCCGATTTGAACAAACTTGAATCAGATCCACCCCGCAATGTTGCTTACCAAATATGAAAAGATTCTGCCTGCTGGATCTAGAGAAGAAGATTTTTTAAGAAATTTGCATGAAATGCACTAAGTTCAAATTCGAGCTTCTATAGTGAGCCCAAATATGAATCTAGGAAGCCGATTTGAACAAACTTGAATCAGATCCACCCCACAATGTTGCATACCAAATATCAAAAGATTCTGCCTTCTGGATCTGGAGAAGAAGATTTTTTAAGAAATTTGCCTAAATGCACTAAGTTCGAAATCGGGCTCCTATACTGAGCCCAAATATGAACCCAGGGGGCCGATTTGAACAAACTTGAATCAGATCCACCCTACAATGTTGCATACCAAATATCAAAAGATTCTGCCTGCTGGATCTGGAGAAGAAGATTTTTTAAGAAATTTGCCTGAAATGCACTAAGTTCGAAATCGGGCTCCTATACTGAGCCCAAATATTAACCCAGGGGGCCGATTTGAACAATCTTGAATCAGATCCACCCCACAATGTTGCTTACCAAATATGAAAAGATTCTGCCTGCTGGATCTGGAGAAGAAGATTTTTTAAGAAATTTGCCTGAAATGCACTAAATTCGAATTCGAGCTCCTATAGTGAGCCCAAATATGAATCTAGGGAGCCGATTTGAACAAACTTGAATCAGATCCACCCTACAATGTTGCATACCAAATATCAAAAGATTCTGCCTGCTGGATCTGGAGAAGAAGATTTTCAAAGAAATTTGCCTGAAATGCAGTAAGTTCGAATTTGGGCTCCTATACTGAGCCCAAATATAAACCCAGGGGGCCGATTTGAACAAACTTGAATCAGCTCCACCCCACAATGTTGCATACCAAATATCAAAAGATTCTGCCTGCTGGATCTGGAGAAGAAGATTTTTTAAGAAATTTGCCTGAAATGCACTAAGTTCGAAATCGGGCTCCTATACTGAGCCCAAATATGAACCCAGGGGGCCGATTTGAACAAACTTGAATCAGATCCACCCTACAATGTTGCATACCAAATATCAAAAGATTCTGCCTGCTGGATCTGGAGAAGAAGATTTTTTAATGTTTTTCCCATTGCCTACAGTGTTAAAAAGTGCTGACTCAGCACTTTTTCAAAGTCCCGAAACTGTACCCTATGATAAAACCGATGGCAATTTTTTTTTACCAATCCTTTCTGTTGGTCCTAAGGAAGCTGCACACCAAATAAAAATTCTCAGTGCCGTGCAGTTTTGGAGATATGGGCGTTTTAAATTTTTTCTATTTTTAGCTCCTGCGGTTCCCACGGGGCTGCGGGAAAATTTTTTTTTGCATAAATCAAGTACTCATGACCCAATAAGCCCTCACATAAAATTTGGTTCAAATCAGCCTCTTGGTTTGGAAAATAGAAATTTTGGGCGGGGCAAAAAATTTTGCCCCTCTCATAACAACGCCAAGTATAGCCCCACAAACTTCTCTTGAACAAATCTGAGTCTACACCTCAAAAGGAAGCTGCACACCAAATATCAAGTCTCTGCTACTGCTGGTTCATGAGAAGAAGATTTACAAAGATTTTGGTGCCCCTTGGGGGCGTGGCACCACCCAGGAGGAGGGGCAACTTCATTTGAACAAATCTGAATTGGCATTAGGTAATAAACATTTAGCCAACATTTGAATAAAATTGGGCTAGTGGTTTAGGAGGAGAAGTCGATAATGTAAAGTTAACGCCGGACGGACGACGACGGACGACGGACGCCGGACGACGGACGACGGACAGAAAGTGATTAGTAAAGCTCCCCTTGAGCTTCGCTCAGGTGAGCTAAAAAACAAAAAAAAAACGAGTGATGCAGTCCAGAACCGAGACAAACGATATATATTGAACGAAATTCGACGAGCAATCAACGAAGGGAAAGGAGAAGAATATGTAGGACGAATCGTCACGAAAGCATTCCAATCGAATCCCGTAGAATGGGAGAGTGCGATCAAAGGCATTTTTAAAACTTTCGACGTGGTTCCATCGTTCAAGAAAGTCGATCCGAAATTGTTCATGGAGCGGGTGAAGAAAAAAGGGTTGGATTTGTTTCGCAAACACATGGACAAGGGACTAAAAATTGCGATGATACTCCATTGCACGATGAATAAAATCGACGTGAACTCCGGCGAGAGCATCGTGAGAGATGCATATTTCAGATCTGGCTTCCAACCCATATTTCGAGGTTCAGATTTATCGGACGTTTTCGAAACGATGAAAGACAAGATGTTGGCATCTCTCACAAATTATCAACATAGAGGTAGTAATAAAAAAAAACGAAAACGAGTGATGCAGTCCAGAACCGAGACGAACGATATATATTGAACGAAATTCGATGAGCAATCAACGAAGGGAAAGGAGAAGAATATGTAGGACGAATCGTCACGAAAGCATTCCAATCGAATCCCGTAGAATGGGAGAGTGCGATCAAAGGCATTTTTAAAACTTTCGACGTGGTTCCATCGTTCAAGAAAGTCGATCTGAAATTGTTCATGGAGAGGGTGAAGAAAAAAGGGTTGGATTTGTTTCGCAAACACATGGACAAGGAACTAAAAATTGCGATGATACTCCATTGCACGATGAATAAAATCGACGTGAACTCCGGCGAGAGCATCGTGAGAGATGCATATTTCAGATCTGGCTTCCAACCCATATTTCGAGGTTCAGATTTATCGGACGTTTTCGAAACGATGAAAGACAAGATGTTGGCATCTCTCACAAATTATCAACATAGAGGTAGTAATTGGAAGTTCGAAGAGGTGTAGAATCTCGAAATTCACGTGACCAAAAACGATTCGTTGAAAGCATCTTCTTACGTGGAATTACCGTATTTCTTAGCTAAAAAACAAGCCGTGGTCAACGTGAGAAATAAAGATGATCAGTGTTTTAAATGGGCAGTCACCTCCGCTTTATACCCCGTCAAAATCTACGCCGAGAGAGTTTCTTGTTACGAGGAGACTTGTAAAAATCTAGATTGGGCCGGAGTGACTTTTCCAATGCCGTTAAAAGACATCGGACGTTTTGAGGCTCAAAATCCCACTGTAGCGGTGAACGTCTTGGGATACGACGAGGAAAAACGAACGATCTATCCTCTCAGACAGACTTCGTATCTCGGAAGAGAAAAGACGATTATTTTGTTATTGATTTCGAACGGTGACAATCGTCATTATTGTTGGGTTACAAATCCGAGCCGAGTACTGTGGAACCAGAGTAGTAAACATAAAGAAAAGATATATTTATGTTGCAACTGCATGAACACGTTTCACAGCGAAAAATCGTTAGCAAAATATCAGAAATATTGCAACGAAATCAAGGCGTAGCCGTCGAAATGCCCAAACCCAACACCATCGTGAACTTTCGCGATCACAATAGGTTAAAAGTACCATTCATCATGTACGCTGATTTCGAAGGCTTCACCGTGAAAATGAGTTCCTGCCAACCCGACGCTCTTTGAAGCTACGTCGAAAGATATCAAAAATAGGCCGATGAAATCGTCAGATGTGTACCCATACGCGCAACTAGTAGAAAGCTGTATGACGGAGGGCCACCACGGATGCCGACATTATGTACACCATACAAGGTATGGGTACATATAGAAATGGATTGGAGGAATGTCTAATTTGATGGATAAAGGGTTAATATCTCCGGAACAAATTATCAGATTTACATAAAAAACTATACAGCACAGCACTCCAGTAACCTGAATAAATATATAAAGTAACATGACAATCGGATTGACATTTTTTGAGTTATCTCATGCCAAAGGGATTGGAGGAATTTTCAATTTGAAGGATAAAGGGTTAATATCTCGGGATCAAATTATCAGATTAACACCAAAAACTATACAGCTCAGCACATCAGTAACCTGAACACAATTATAAAATAACTTGACAATCCAAGCAATATTTTTAAAGTTATCAAATACCAAAGGGATTGGAGAAATTTTCAATTTGAAGGATAAAGGGTTAATATCTCAGGATTAAAATAACAGATTTACACCATAAACTATACAGCTCGGTACATCAGTAACCTGAACACAAATATAAAGTAACTTGACAATCCAAGCAATATTTTTCAAGTTATCGAATGCTAAAGGGATTGGAGGAATTTTCAATTTGAAGGATAAAGGGTTAATATCTCAGGATTAAATTATCAGTTTTACACCAAAAACTATACAGCTTGGCACATCAGTAACCTGAACACAAATATAAAGTAACTTGACAATCCAAGTAATATTTTTCAAGTTATCGAATGCCAAAGGGATTGGAGGAATTTTCAATTTGAAGGATAAAGGGTTAATATCTCAGGATTAAATTATCAGATTTACACCAAAAACTATACAGCTTGGCACATCAGTAACCTGAACACAAATATAAAGTAACTTGACAATCCAAGCAATATTTTTCAAGTTATCGAATGCCAAAGGGATTGGAGAATTTTTTTTGAATTTGAAGGATAAAGGGTTAATATCTCAGGATGAAATTATCAGATTTACACCAAAAACTGTACAGCTTGGCAAATCAGTAACCTGAACACAAATATAAAGTAACTAGACAATCCAAGCAATAATTTTCAAGTTATCGAATGCCAAAGGGATTGGAGGAATTTTCAATTTGAAGGATAAAGGGTTAATATCTCAGGATCAAATCATCAGATATACACCAAAAACTATACAGCTCGGCACATCAGTAACCTGAAAACAAATATAAAGTAACTTGATAATCCAAGTAATATTTTACAAGTTATCGAATGCCAAAGGGATTGGAGAAATTTTCAATTTGAAGGATAAAGGGTTAATATCTCAGAATCATATTATCCGATTTACATCAAAAACTATACAGCTCGGCACATCAGTAACCTGATCACAAATATAAAGAAACTTGACAATCCAAGCAATATTTTTCAAGTTATCGAATGCCAAAGAAATGGATACGGACGCCGGACGGACAGACGGACAGATGGACAGATGGAGAGACAGACGGACAAAGGATGGACGAACGACGGATGGTCCCCCCGGATGCTGGCATTATGTGTACCATACATAGTATGGGTACACATAAAAACACATGCCTTCGGGCTATTGCATTTACGTGAAATGCGCTTTCGACTTGCAACACGACATGGGCCCCTTCACCTACA
The DNA here is from genome assembly GCA_031216915.1 of Pictodentalium vernedei. Lineage (NCBI taxonomy): Eukaryota > Metazoa > Mollusca > Scaphopoda > Dentaliida > Dentaliidae > Pictodentalium > Pictodentalium vernedei. Next base: position 403,375,990 of record CM062295.1, read on the forward strand.
CGAAACGGTGCGAAGACAACGACGTGGCTCAAAGGTTTGTGGAAGAGTTAGAATCGAAAATTCAAATTTTATACGACAAATTCAAAACTCCGGCAAAAATGATCACGCGAGAGCAGCAGGACGAAAATAACAGAGCCATCGAATGTCACATATGCAGACAATCGTTTGAGGAGAATTCGCAGGAAAATAAGAAGGTCAGAGACCACGATCATTACAAGGGTCTGTATCGCAGTCCAGCCCACAGCAAGTGTAATTTAAGATATCGAGACGCCACTTTCTATCCGGTGACATTTCACATCTCTCTGGTTACAACAGTCATCTGTTCGTGAAAAATCTCTGCACCTCCCACGAAGAATTAAACTGCATCGTGAACAGCGAAGAAAGATACATTTCCTTCACAAAATGGAAGGTCATGGAGAAGAAAAGAGTAATCGACGGAGAGACGTTGGAAGAAAAAATGAAATCCATTCGTAGAGCCATACGATTTATCGACAGTTTTAAATTCATGACGACCGCTCTGGAAAAATTAGTCAATAACATGAGCGAGGATAAATTTAAAATCAGGAGCGAACATTTTGGAGAATGAGTAGATGTCATGTTGAGGAAAGCAGTCTATCCATACGATTACATGAACGATCTAAAGAGATTCAACGACACCGCGCTACCTTCGAAAGAAGATTTTTAATCGAAATTATACGAATCCGACATTTCCAACGAGAATTACGAACACGCCGAAAACGTGTGGAAATCGTTCGATATGAAAACCATGAGAGATTATCACGATCTCTATCTGAAGACCGACATTCTGCTCCTGGCAGACATGTTCGAAAATTTTCGAGACGTCTGTCGTCGAAATTACGATCTGCATCCGGCTTGGTATTTCACCACACCCGGTCTGGAGTGGGACGCTCTGTTGAAGACCACCGAAGTCCAATTGGAATTATTATCCGACGTGGACATGCTGCTCATGTTCGAAAAGGCCATGAGAGGTGGCGTCTCGATGATCTCCCACAGATATTCTGAAGCCAACAATCGCTACATGAAAGGTTTCGATTCGAAACGATCGAATAAATATATACAGTATTGGGACACTAAAAATCTGTACGGTTGGGCCATGAGTCATCTTTTACCGATTGGAAATTTCAAATGGGTGACGGAACCGGAAGAAATGCAAAAATGGAGAGACCATCCTTGCATTTTAGAAGTCGATTTGAACTATCCAGAAGAGTTACACCACCTGCACAATGATTATCCGCTGGCTTCCGAATGAATGAAACCGGTCGAAGGAGACGACGAAAAACTCATTCCCAATTTATTTAACAAACGTAAGTACGTCGTCTACAGCGAGAATTTGAAACCATACGCCAATCACAGGATTAAATTAGTTGACATACATCGCATCATTCGATTCGACAAAGAGCCTTCGATGAAAAAATACATCGATCTCAACACGAATCTCAGAATTCGAGCCGTGAACAATTTCAAAAAAGATTTCTTCAAACTCATGAACAACTGCGTGTATGGTAAATCGATGGAAAACATCAGGAAGAGAACCAACATTCGACTCGTCATGCCGAGAAAAGAGCTAACAAAATTAGTGGCGAAACCCAATTAAAGACACCGAACCTTATTCGATGAAAATCTAGTGGCCGTTCACATGCAAAAGACTCACCTGAAGTTTGACAAACCCTATTATCTTGGACCGATCATCTTAGATATCAGCAAGCGATTGATGTACGAGTTTCACTACGATTACGTCAAATGAAAATTTGGTGAAAAAGCCAAACTACTGTTCACCGACACAGACAGTTTGGTTTACGAGATAGAGATGAAAGATGTCTACCGAGATATATCTCCAGACGTGGCCACGTGGTTCGACACAAGCAATTATCCCGGGCTTTGGATATGACTAAGGACGATAGGATTCCAGAAAATCAAGAGGAATTAGACGAATTCAAGATCATGGAAGTCGATAGAGACATCGAGAGATTTAGTTTAAAAAGAAAAAAATTGCGTCATTTAGGCCCCAAAAAAAAAAGAATTGATTCTCAGGCACCGCCGCGTTGAAAAAAATGGCCCGCGTTGGGCCTTTTTATTTGGACCATCATTGCACAAAAATAGGAAACAGGGAAATTGAAAAGGGACTATTGGTTTTAAGGCCCAAAACCAACGAATAAACAGGTAAATATACACAGGCGTGTGTTAAGTGTGAGAGCCTCTGGCCTTGGCTTACATTGGGGGCGAAATTCAAGTCGCCCTCCCAAACTTCCTTGGGAGACATGGCAGTTTACTGTATTTTCTTATGTTTTATTTTTTAAAAACACACGCTTCCGCAAAAAACAGTAAACACGGTTGCTGTTAAAGTCCGTCACACGGCTATGAAAATAGCCTAAACTAGCCCAATTTTATATTTCTGAAAAGAATTGCAATGGCGTAGTCGTTCGAACAATTCGCCCCAACTGATAGCAACCAGCACAAAATGGCTATTTAAAAACAAAGTACCAGACAAAACAACGAATCACACAAGACACGCATCGAGTTAATTAGAATTTATTAAAAGTTAACCACCGTTTCAAAACAAAAAAAATGTATTGGAGACAGTTCGTCCATATCGAAATTGCTTGCGGTTACGCTCTGTTCCACTGAAAAATTGGCTGCATTGAAATTCGCCCCGCAATTTGCATTGAATATTTTTCTTTGAAAACTTGTGAAGTTTGTTGGAAGGGGGTTAAATGTAATAAGGCTACAATAGAAATCACAGGTATTTGGATGGATAAGAATGGCAGACCTTCAAAGCACCAATCGCACGTGTCAGTGAAAGATGGTTGGCAGAAATTGTCAGTTTTCTGAACAGTGTATTATTACCCAGCGCAGCCGGGAAGGGAGACAACTGAAATGTTTTGTCATTTACCAAAGAAATTAATTAACTCAAATTGTTAATAACGCTTAATTTACGAAGAATATCGAAAACTTTTTTAACTACGCTTTTCAACTCAGTTAGGGTATTCAGAAACCATGAATGACCCAGCTTCTTATATGAACTTGAAATTTATTTTAAACACTTTAAATATTTTTTTAAAAAGAGTATACCTTCTGTTACAGAGAAGAACACTCTCACCATGGGTCATACTAAAAATCAAAATAACTCACAATGATACCAAAATAATACGAGGGTGGTCAATAATATCTAGTATTCATAAAATAGTTCTGCTTTGTAAAAGTTTAAAAGTGAAGTCAGAGTTCTGTTTCTAAATACAAAAATTGGTGATATCAGAAAATAAAGAAAAACAGTTTTAGTTTTCAATAAAATGAGTTTTATTTGTATATCATTTTACAATATGCACTTTCCATGCTTTTCAGGTAAAAACAGACATCAGAAAGTGACTTTTGCCTCTCAATCCTTTCTCACCATCTGGAAGAAATAAAAATAAAAAATAAAAATAAAATCCTCCCTCCCTCATTGATTTGAAAAAAAAATTGCCTGAGAATCAATTGATTTTTTTTTTTTGGCCTTAGTGAATTATAATAAAAATAAATAAATAAAAAAATACACATTTATGAATAAGAAAATACGGATATCCATGGAAGGTGTCATCTTACCAAACGAACCCCTATCCAACATCGATCTGTCAAATGCGGCGAAGGCCTTGAAAATCAAAGACTTTGGAGGCGTGTTTTCCAGAGATGCCTTGCCGAAGAGAAAACCTCGACGACGACAATCGGAATGCGGAATTTAAAATCTGGATGATTTATTGGGCGAAGGCACTGGGTGGCGTGGTTCAAGAATGGGAAGAAGAATTATTATTTCGACAGCTACGGAATCTTGTCGCCGAAAGAAATAAAGAACTATTTCGACAAATCAGTGGTTCGTTACAACACGGAACAAGTGCAATCGCCGGATCAAGTGTTTTGCGGTCACCTGTGTCTCTACGCTCTCAAGAGATGGTCGGAAAGAGATCGGTTTCAAGACATTCTCAATGATTTACATTAGAGAGAGATTTTTTTTTTATAATATATAAAGGTAAAAAATTATTTTTAAAAAAAAAAACTTAATAAAACAAAAAATAAAATAAGCGAAAAAATAATTCATTTTAAAACAAGAGGCCACAAGAGGCCCCAAGGGGCGTGAGGGCGCTCACCTGACATGGTAGCCTAAATATCAACCCAGAGAATTGATTTCAACAAGTTGCATCTGCTCCTCCTAAGAAAAGCTTATACCAAATATCCAAAGATTCTGACCAGTGGATCTAAAAAAAAAAAAGAAGATTTTTAAAGAATATTCCTCATATTGAACTAAGTTATAATTCGGGCTACCACAGTGAGCCCAAATATGAACCCAGGGACTTGGCGTGAACAAAATGCAATCTCACCCCCCTAAGCATGGCGCATACCCAATATCAAAAGATTCTGCCTGCTGGATCTTGAGAAGAAGATTTTCAAAGAAATTTGCCTGAAATGCACTAAGTTCGAATTCAAGCTTCTATAGCGAGCCCAAATATGAATCTAGGGAGCCGATTTGAACAAACTTGAATCAGATCCACCCCACAATGTTGCATACCAAATATCAAAAGATTCTGCCTGCTGGATCTGGAGAAGATTTTTTAAGAAATTTTCCTGAAATGTACTAAGTTCGAATTCGAGCTTCTATAGGGAGCCCAAATATGAATCCAGGGGGCCGATTTGAACAAACTTGAATCAGATCCACCCCTCAATGTTGCATACCAAATATCAAAAGATTCTGCCTGCTGGATCTGGAGAAGATTTTTTAAGAAATTTGCCTGAAATGCACCAAGTTCGAATTTGCGCTTCTATAGTGAGCCCAAATATGAATCCAGGGGGCCGATTTGAACAAACCTGAATCAGACCCATACCAAGATGCTGCATACCAAGTATCAAAAGATTCTGCCCACTGGTTCTGGAGAAGATTTCTTAATAATTTTTTTATAATTAATACGGTGCTATCAGAGTTATGCCCCATACAACGCCCCCATGGGACGTAGCCATTTCATTTGAACAAACGTGAATTGCCATATAGTAATGAACATCCACATGCAGTTTCGTGAAAATCGGACCAGTGGTTTCAGAGGAGAAGTCGTTTGAAAAATGTTCACGGCGACAGACGACGGATGGCCGGTGAGCTAAAAACATAACCTACACGTGGTTATGAACGACAACTCAGCAACTTACATCAGTAGCAATCCACTATTCCCATCCAAAATCCTTGATCTAATAATTGCCAGCGACTCCTTGATAAATCACATAGACGACCACTGGGTCGGCGATGATGACCTAGGCGGCGACCACCTCCCGGTCCATGCCTCAATAAAACTAGGCAATGGCCCCCTCAGGTACCTCTACCGCGACATCATCAATGAAAACTTACAAAAAGCTCCTTATCAAGTGCGACTGAGCTCGAAGCCCAGTGCGAGGGCATAGAAAAAATCATCAACTCAACCCAAAACGAAATATGTCCAAAAGAAGAAGTGCGCCCCTGGAGAAACACTATCTCGGGCGACACACTTTCACTAATCAAAATCAAATGAAAAGCTCTTCGCGCTCTAAAATCCGAAACTGACCTCATTAAGAAAGCTGACCTCAAAAAAACATACAACCGCCTTCATGGCGAGGTTAAAAAAGCCCTCCAAGCTGAAAAAACAAGCCAATTGGGAAATGGTGACAGCCAACCTAAACGGGGTCAAGGATCCTAAGAAAGTCTTTCAAAACCGTAACTGGGCAAAAAAACAAAAGCAATAAAGCTGCAGCCAAACCCCTCAAAAAGGGAGATGGCTCCTTCACACGCACCGACAAAGACAAGGCTGACACTTTTGCAGACCTCCTTAGAAAAACGCATCGCCCGTATCAAGGTCCGGGCAACGATGACGCCATCATAAACGCCATTGATGACTTCATCAATGAACACCCGGACATCTACCGTGACCCCAAATTCGATAACGAGCCAGAAGATGGGGATGACTATGACCTCGTCACCCCCATCACCAATGACGAAATCATCAACATCATAAAAAAATGTAGAAATTCTTCCTCGCCCGGGGAGGATGAAGTGAGTTACAAAATTCTAAAACAAAGCCCAAACTCCCTAATCGACAAACTCAATAAACTGTTCAATGCATGCCTCACCCATGGCTACTTTCCAAAATGTTGGAAAATAGCCATTGGTGTCATGATACCAAAACCTTACAAAGACCTCTCCGATCCGGCCGGTTACCGCCCAATCAGCCTCCTCAGTTGCATTGGTAAGGTATTTGAACAAATCCTTACCAATCGACTGAGGGGGCACCTCAAAGACAACGAGTTTTTCAATAAATGGCAAAGAGCGAATAGAAACCGCAAAGAAAGCATCGAGCATGTCTACCGCCTAGTCACCCAAATGAAAACCACGATTGACAATCAACAAATAGGCATGGCTGTTCTGCTAGACGTCGAAAAAGCATTCGACTCTGTATGGCACAACGGAATGCGCCTAAAATTATCTAAAATAAAACTTCCAATGAAACTACTTAGACTACTCTCCTCCTTCCTAAATGATCGTGAAATTAAAGTCAGAGTTAACAATGAAATGTCCGACAGAGTCCCCCTAGAAGCAGGCACCCTCCAAGGGTCTGTCCTCAGCCCCCTCCTGTACATCATCTACGTCAACGATCTCAAATTCACCGAGGATCTCGTTCAAGTCTCACAATTCGCGGACGATAAGGGCCTCTGGGACTCTAATAGCACGGCCTATCTACTCCAAAAACCTCTGCAATGCGCTCTCGACGACCTGGAACACTGGTGTGCCAAATGAAGAATAAAACTGAACGCCAATAAAACCTAACGAATCACCTTTACCCACAAAACAAAGAACCGTGACTTTGACCTCAAGCTAATGGATAAAGTCCTCCCAGAATGCAAAGAGGCGAAATTCCTTGGCATCACCATCGATCAAAACCTATCTTTTAATAAACACACCAACGACACTGCCAGTAAAGCAACCAAACGTATTAATTTACTAAAAATGTTAAAGGGAACTTCCTGGGGAGCCAATCAATCTACCCTACTCAAACTATACAAACCCTTCATGCGCCCAGTACTCGAATATGGTGCCATCATCCTAACTGAGCTCAATCAAACAAATATGGGGAAACTACAGAAGGTCCACAATCACGCGCTTAGGGTTGTCCTCCGTGCCCCATGGGAAACACCTATCAAATCACTCCATGACAGAGCCGAAATCCCCTCTTGCGAAAAGTCACGACCGGTTAGTTCACAGCCAACAAATATCCGAACTACAGGCAATCTGTAAAAGCAGACAAAAACCCCAAAACGCCGCTACTTAAGGGAATTACTAACTAGGACTTATAACTGAGGGCAAGACAGGAAAGAAACACCTCTGGGTGTGGCTCTGTGTGTAAGCCTGTTCTTCGCTACATCAATTATCTAAAATAGGCCGATCAGAAACTAGGACCTTAAACGAGGACAAGACAGGAAAGTAACACCCCCGGGTGTGGCTCTGTGTGTAAGCCTGTTCTTCGACTCAAAACAAAATAGGGAACGAGAAGGTGAACAAACAGGCAGATTAACAGCTCAGCTGTGGCCTTCTACCAGAAAAGGCTGCCTTCACCGACTCAACTAAAATTACAACACGTTTAAAGACTGTATAAAATTAAAACTGCTCGAGAAAAACTAGGGAACGAGAAGGTGAGCTTACAGGCAGATTAACAGCTTAACTGTGGTCTTCTATCAGAAAGGGCTCCCTTCACAGGCTCAACTAAAATTACATCACGTTTAAATACTTTACAAAACTAAACATGTTCGAAAATAAATAGGGAACGAGAAGGTGAGCTTACAGGCAGATTAACTGCTTAACTGTGGCCTTCTACAAGAAAGGGCTGCCTTCACTGACTCAACAAAAATTACATCGCGTTTAAATACTGTATAAAAACTAAACATGCTCGAGAATAAATAGGGAACGAGAAGGTGAGCTAACAGGCATATTAACAGCTTAGCTGTGGCCTTTTACCAGAAAGGGCTGCCTTCACCGACTCAGCTAAAATTATATCATAATCCTATTCAATGACTGCATTAAACCAAATGTGCTATTTTTATCTTTTACTTCATTTTACATATTCTAATGAAAACTAATTCTGCCTTCTTCTTTTAAGCAGGTACACAGAAGATGCTTTTTGATCAGCACCCCGATAACCACTATGGAAGCTATAACCGTTATGGAAATTGCAACCCCCATGGTTCTAGAATATCCTCCACTCCATCCCTAGAAGTGGTCGACCACTTCAAAGGAGGCGAGCATTGGTCCTGCATCCCGCCTCTGCCCCTTTTTGTAAAGCGTCCAAACTGCGCATTTTCTGTCCAACCCAAATAGGATTATAATGCAGGCCTGCCCCCGAACCAGGAAAGTTTGGGTCTTTTTCTGGTAGTCCCCAAGAGGGGTCGTTGTTGTTTTCTTCCTAGACATCCTACCACACAATCAGAGACAGTCTGAGGCAGATTATACTTGACAGTGATGGCCATCATTCGAAATCATCTCCTAAGTGGCAGACTATACTTGCCTGAAAATCTAAGACTACTGCACCCTCGGGGAGAGGTAGTACCTTTGTGAGAGGACCCAACCTCCCACATTGGTCCTCACCCGAGGGTTCAACCTACACCAATCAACAAAGCCATCCACCCGCCACGCCGCAACCGGAGACACCTGCCGAGTACCTGAACCCTTCCCTCCTTCAACAGGCCTCGACATGAGAAAACGAATCATATATAGTCACTGAGGGTCGAAATGGGCTTGTTCCCCAAACCATCCCTGCGTGCCTTTGGCGCGTGAAACCATTCCGTTCCAGAAAGTTATTATTAGGGCATATCATGTCTCTTTAAGATCAAAATATCTGAAATCACTGATGAATCACATTTTACAACACAAAAACTTCTTGAAAATATTGATGATATTTTTCGGTATGTGACTGAACAGATTTATCCAGATGAACTGACAAGGCAGCAGAAAAAGGATTTCAGAGTGAAGTGCAAAAAGTTTTCAGTGACAGATGGAATTCTATATTACCAATCAAGAAAAGGTAAGTAAATTGGAAGATTTAAATTGTGAATTGGGGTGAAAAGCAGAGAAAGCATGCTTGTGAATAAGTAAACATTTTCAATTTTTTTCCCCAAACCTAGGTTACAACCCACTCACTGGAATGAGCAGAACAAGCTTGTTCCTTTGAAGGGTAATAAACAATGTTTTTGGAAACAAAAAATAGAATAATACCTAAATCTGAACAGCCCTGGCAAAATTACCATTACAGTTTCAAATTTTTCCCTACACCCAGTTATTGACCCCTCAATGGAATGAGTAGGACAAGCTTGTTCCATCAAATCTGAATGGGAAGATTGTATAGAGACATAATTCATTTCCATTTAACCTCACATATTATATATAGCAGATCCCACTTAATTGTGTATCTCTTAATCGAATAACTCTGTTGTTTGAATATAATTTTCAAACACAAAACTGTTTACCATACCCTCAAATTTAACCTGTTAATTGCATATGGGCTGTAGAATAAACTCTTAATTGAATAAAAAATCATGCAATCTGTCGAAGAATTATTCACGACCAGCAAATTCCCCACTTTGATAGACATTTTTATTTTCTGTACACCAAATTTTGGTATTTAATCCATTGACAAATACTTTTCTGTGGTGGACATCTTTTCAGAGAGATAGTCAAAGGCCAATGTCATTTATGAAAAAATAAAAATCCAAATGATTTTTTTCAGGTAACACTGTTAGGGTTATAAGTGACCCTGATGAGAAAAAGCGGATAATTAAATAGACATTCATAGAACCTTTTGCAGCCATTGTTTGGACTTTGTTATGGTTGGCCTCATGGTGTGAAAAAACCTTTTGATATTTTTGAAATACTAGCTATGTTTTTTGGACGGGTGAGGCGGAAGATATGCAGGTTGGACATCTCCCCCACCCCAACCACGTTCCGATAAGTCCCCAAAATTGCTGGAAAGGTTCTAAGATAGCCTATGTTCAATTCACAGGTCATTATTCAATGGTATAAGCCAAGTTGAAACTGTTTTTAATTTGTTCTATATTTTTTGACATGGGTGGGAAGATAACCAGGCCTGGATATCTCCCCCCCCCCCCCCCCCCCACCCATGTCAAACTCCCAATGCACATTCATAGAACCTTTTGCAGCCATTGTTTGGACTTTGTTATGGTTGGCTCAACGGTGTAAAAAAACCTATTAATATTTTTGAAATAGTAGCTATGTTTTTTGGACGGGTGAGGCGGAAGATATGCAGGTTGGACATCTCCCCCTACCCCAACCACATCTGCGTGTTTGGAAAAGTCCCCAAAATTGCTGGAAAGGTTCTAAGATAGCCTATTTTCAATTCACTGGTCATTATTCAATGATATAAGCCAAGTTGAAACTGTTTTTAATTTGTTCTATATTTTTTGACATGAGTGGGGGGAAGATAACCAGGCCTGGATATCTTCCCCCACCCGTGTCAAACTCCCAGTGGACATTCATAGAACCTTTTGCAGCCATTGTTTGGACTTTGTTATGGTTGGCCCCACTGTGTGAAACAAGAGGCCCCACGGGGCCTGAAGCGCTCATCTTGTACAGAACACAACAAGAATGAGTCTACATGAAGCAAGCCATCTCCACAGGCTACACTGTCAATCCTTGAGTCCCTCAGGAGTGACAAAAATAATCTGGGCATCATGCCTTTTCTTCAGTTGATCATAAGTAAAATGTAGAGCTCCCCTATGAAGCCCCTTGATATAACCTATGTGGATTAATCTTAGTACCTCTAGAGGGTACTGAATACAAAATTTTTAATTCTTCAGCAAAATGGCCAATTCCGGCTCTCATAGAGAGCCCAAATATTAACCCAGGCTCTTGATTTGAACACAGTTAAATCTGACTTCCCTAGAGATGTTGTGTACCGAATATGAAAGCATTCTGACTGTTGGATCTGAAGAAGAGAAATTGTAAAGAAATCTCTTCGAACTGCACTAAGTTCAAATTTAGGCTACCACAGCCAGCCCAAATATTGACCTATGCATCCGATTTGAACAAACTTGAATCTGACCCCCCTAGAGATGTTGTATACCAAATGTGAAAGCATTCTGACAAGTGAATCTGAAGAAGAAGATTTTTGAAGAAATTTCCTCATATTGTACTAAGTTAAATTTCATGTTCCCATATGGAGCCCAAATATTAACCTAGGCACTCGAATTGAACAACCTGGAATCTGACCCCCCTAGAGATGTTGTATACCAAATATAAAAGCATTCCGACTGGTGATCTGAAGAAGAAGATTTTTAAAGAAATTTTCTCATATTGCACTAAGTAAAAATTTGGGCTACCATAGTGAGCCCAAATATATACCTAGGGATCTGATTTGAACAAACTTGAATCTAACCCCCATAGAGATGTTGCATACCAAATATCAAAGCATTCTGACTGATGGATCTGAAGAAGAAGTAGATTTTTTTAAATTTCCCTCCATATTGAACAAAGATAAAATTTGGGCTTCCGTAGGAAGCCCAAATATTAACCTAGGGACTTGGTTTGAACAATCTAGAATCTGACCCTCATAAAAATGATGTATACCAAATATTAAAAGATTCTGACTGGTGGTTCTGAAGAAGAAGGTTTTTAAAGAATATGCCCCATATTATAAGTTACATGGCGTGTAGCTGGCTGATACATTTCCATACAAGGCGATGAGTGTTCATATCGCCGAACCTGATATGAACACTCAGAGGCTTGTATGGAAATGTATCAGCCAGCTACACGCCATGTAACATATTTATTATGTCGAAAGTCCATGTAAATCAAGCGATTAATAATTTTCTCCATAAACAAACAACGGCCCGGAATTTATTTTTCAGGAACCACTATTGATAGCACCGCGCAGAATCATGAACAGTAACAGGCACCGGTACGTGTAACCATGGTAATTGTAAACGAATCATCACTCTGCGAAGGGCGATTGCCGTACTTGTTTACAAATGAAACGAATCGCTGCTCGCCACTGAGATCAGTGCTGCTTGCCAACTCGGCATAATCTGGAGGCCCCTTGCGTACATTTACTGTTGTTACTACCTAAAAAGGACTAATAAAGCAGTTTTGAACATTAAAAATCACTTTTTTACTGTAGAGCAAACAATAACAATAACGCAACTTGAACTTTGAAGTTGAATCTGAAACGCACACCGACTTTCTGTTAATTCTGTTTGATCGGAATGTTTCAAAAACAAGTTTGTTCATTTATTATTTATAGTGATGTTGATGTTGCCGATTTTGCAATTTCTGAAAATAGGAGCACCCTTTGGCATTGATGAGCTGGACAAATGTTCGTTTTCATCATCAAAGGGCTCAAAAAGTTGCTCTAGACAAAAATCGAAACTGTCATTTCCCTGTCGTGGGTGCTCTGGAAATATTGATATTTAATGTTTTAAATCACAAAATACGGTATCTTGAAAATATTTTCGGAACCTAAATTCTCTTATTTTGTTTTAATTCAGATTTTGAAAATTCAAAGTGAGGGGAATTGCATCAAAATAGTAATGGCGGCTACTCACCTGATATTAATTAATATCAGGTGAGTAACCCGATACGGTGGAATCTTTAGAAGGTATTCCAGCATTTTGATTGGACAAACTAACTTTGAGACATAATAATACCCTATGTTAAAACTTCGGGCTCCTGTAGAGAGCCCAAATATGAACCAATGAGCTTTATTTCAACCAACTTTTATCTGACCCCCCTATGAATGCTGTATACCAAATATCAAAAGATTCTGATGATTGGTTCTGGAGAAAAAATTTTTTTAATTTTTGCAAATATGCTGACTCAGCATTTTTTCGATGCCCATTACAGAACACCCTAACATAACCGATGGCAATTTTTTTTTACCATTCAATTCTACTGATCACAAGGATACTTCATACCAAATAAAAGTTTGGGAAATATGGGCATTTTTTTTTTTTTGCATGGGTCAAGTACTTATGACCCCAATACTACCACAAACCAAATTTGGTTCATACCGGACCATCGGTTCAGAAAATAGAAATTTTGGGCAGGGCCAAAAATCTTACCCTTCCTATTACAAAGCCAAATATTACTTCACGAACTTCGTTTGAACAAACTTGATCCTACACCTCATATGGAAGCTCCATAGCAAATATCAAGTCATTGTACACACTGGTTCTTGAGAAGAAGATTTTTTGGAGCATTTTCCCCCACTCCCTCCCTATGGGGCTGGGCATGCTGAGTTGAACAAAAATGAAATGCCCCTTTGGGACCATCACTCACACAAACTTTCAATTGAATTGGCCCAGTGGCTTTGGAGGAGAAGACCAAAACATGGTGTTGACGGACGGCGGACGACGGACGACGGACGGGAAGCGATGAGATTAGCTCAGCTTGACTTTGTCAAGATGAGCTAAAAACCTACTGATATTTTTGAAATACTAGCTATGTTTTTTGGACGGGTGAGGCGGAAGATATGCATCTCCCCCACCCCAACCACGTGTTCGGAAAAGTCCCCAAAAAAGGTTCTAAGATAGCCTATTTTCAATTCACTGGTCATTATTCAATGGTATAAGCCAAGTTGAAACTGTTTTTAATTTGTTCTATATTTTTTGACATGGGTAGAGGGAAAGATAACCTGGCCTGGATATCCCCCCCCCCCCCCCCCCCCCCCCCCCCCCCACCCATGTCAAACTCCCAATAGACATTCATAGAACCAGACATTCATAGAACCTTTTGCAGCCATTGTTTGGACTTTGTTATGGTTGGCCCCACGGTGTAAAACAACTTATTGATATTTTTGAAATAGTAGCTATATTTTTTGGACATTATGGTTATTATTCAATGATATAAGCCAAGTTTTTTTGAGGCCTGGATATCTTCCCCCCACCCATGTCAAACTCCCAATAGACATTCATAGAATCTTTTGCAGCCATTGTTGGACTTTGTTATGGTTGGCCCCATGGTTTAAAAAAACCTATTGATATTTTTGAAATAGTTGATTCTGAATTGCCTATTTTCTATCCACTGGTCATGTATATATTAAAGAGTTGAACCACTTTTTTGTGTTAATTTCAATGAAAATTCCATAAATAAATGTTCTTATCTTTATCTTTTTGTTCAGTTCTTTTTATATTTTATATTTGAGGTGTGGGGGTGGGGGGGGGGAGTGGGGGGAGATATCCAGGGTGGGGGGGGGGGGAGATATCCAGGGGGGAAGATATCGGGCCCACCGGGTTGTGATGAACCGTGTTTTTCTTGGGTGGGAAGTGGAGGCGAAAAAGGCCCCTGCGTCACAAAAGCGCCCACGGCGCACGGCTAATAATTGAAGTGATACCAGTTTACGACATTGAGTCAACTTGACCAGACCATCCCCTTTCCCGTCTTACTCTTGTCGGTCTACGCAATTAAAGATTCTTATAAAAATAGGCCAATGAAATCGTCAGATGTGTACCCATACATGCAACTAGAAGAAAGCTGTATGACGGAGGGCCACCACGGATGCCGACCTTATGTACACCATACAAGGTATGGGTACATATAGAAATGGATTGGAGGAGTGTCTAATTTGATGGATAAAGGGTTAATATCTCCGGATCAAATTATCAGATTTACATAAAAAACTATACAGCACAACACATCAGTAACCTGAATAAATATATAAAGTAACATGACAATTGGATGATATTTTTTGAGTTATCTCATGCCAAAGGGATTGGAGGAATTTTCAATTTGAAGGATAAAGGGTTAATATCTCCGGATCAAATTATCAGATTAACACCAAAAACTATACAGCTCAGCACATCAGTAACCTGAACACAATTATAAAGTAACTTGACAATCCAAGCAATATTTTTCAAGTTATCAAATGCCAAAGGATTGGAGGAATTTTCAATTTGAAGGATAAAGGGTTAATATCTCAGGATTAAAATAACAGATTTACACCAAAAACTATACAGCTTGGCACATCAGTAACCTGAACACAAATATAAAGTAACTTGACAATGCAAGCAATATTTTTCAAGTTATCGAATGCCAAAGGGATTGGAGAAATTTTCAATTTGAAGGATAAAGGGTTAATATCTCAGGATCAAATCATCAGATTTACACCAAAAACTAAACAGCTCGGCAAATCAGTAACCTGATACAAATATAAAGTAACTAGACAATCCAAGGAATATTTTCAAGTTATCGAATGCCAAAGGGATTGGAGGAATTTTCAATTTGAAGGATAGAGGGTTAATATCTCAGGATCAAATTATCCGATTTACACCAAAAACTATACAGCTCGGCAACATCAGTAACCTGAACGCAAATATAAAGTAACTTGACAATCCTAGCAATATTTTTCAAGTTATCAAATGCCAAAGAAATGGATACGGACACCAGACAGACAGACGGACGGACGAACGACGGATGGGTCACCCTGGATGCCGGCATTATGTGTACCATACATAGTATGGGTACACATAAAACGGATATAGTAAAAAGAAAATATAGTGTTTTTGAATGGATACCAAAAAGTATCTCACTTGTGACTGAAACTAATGATTATTTCTCACGGGGGAAAGGTGGGGGGGGATACCGAAACAAATATCCTTCATCCATTTCTGTAGGGGTTTGTACATACTTTTATACTCTTTGCATTTGCAGATTTTTCAACATTCCTCAAAATAGTTGTTATTTGTATGATCAAGTGAAATAGCTAACTAAGCCTGTGTGTATGTAAAAATACGTGGGTGAATATAAGGGAGATACCTAATTAAAATATCTGTGAATGTGCCATTCTAAGAGAGAGTACACTTCAGTGGGAAAGAGAAAGAGAGAGACAGATATATGTGATGGGGGGGGGGGGGGGGGGGGAAGTAAGACAAGAGGCCCCAAGGGGCCTGAGGGCACTCAGCTGACAGGTAGCCTAAATATCAACCCAGAGAATTGATTTCAACAAGTTGCATCTGCTCCTCCTAAGAAAAGCTTATACCAAATATCCAAAGATTCTGACCAGTGGATCTAAAAAAAAAAGAAGATTTTAAAGAATATTCCTCATATTGAACTAAGTTATAATTCGGGCTCCCACAGGGAGCCCATATATGAACCCAGAGACTTGGCTTTAACAAACTTGAATCTCGCCCCCCTAAGGATGCTGCACACCAAATATCAAAACATTCCGACTGCTGGATCTGAAGAAGAAGATTTTTAAAGAAAATTCCTCATTTTGAACTAAGTTATACTTCGGGCTACCACAGTGAGCCCAAATATGAACCCAGGGACTTGGCTTGAACAAACTTGAATCTCACCCCCCTAAGCATGGTGCATGCGATCCACCCCTCAATGTTGCATACCAAATATCAAAAGATTCTGCCTGCTGGATCTGGACAAGAAGATTTTTTAAGAAATTTGCCTGAAATGCACTAAGTTCGAATTCGTGCTTCTATTGTGAGCCCAAACATAAACCCAGGGGGCCGATTTGAACAAACTTGAATCAGATCGACCCCACAATTTTGCATACCAAATATCAAAAGATTCTGCCTGCTGGATCTGGAGAAGAAGATTTTTTTAAGAAATTTGCCTGAAATGCACTAAGTTCGAATTCGGGCTTCTATAGTGAGCCCAATATGAATCCAGGGGGCCGATTTTGAACAAACTTGAATCAGATCTACC
Organism: Pictodentalium vernedei; assembly: GCA_031216915.1. NCBI lineage: Eukaryota > Metazoa > Mollusca > Scaphopoda > Dentaliida > Dentaliidae > Pictodentalium > Pictodentalium vernedei. The sequence continues at coordinate 403,392,713 of CM062295.1, forward strand.
CACAATGTTGCATCCCAAATATGAAAAGATTCTGCCTGCTGGATCTGGAGAAGAAGATTTTTTAAGAATTTGCCTGAAATACACTAAGTTCGAATTCGAGCTTCTATAGTGAGCCCAAATATGAATCCAGGGGGGCCGATTTGAACAAACTTGAATCCGATCCACCCCTCATGTTGCATACCAAATATCAAAAGAATCTGCCTGCTGGATCTGGAGAAGAAGATTTTTTAAGAAATTTGCCTGAAATGCACTAAGTTCGAATTCATGCTTCTATTGTGAGCCCAAATATAAACCCAGGGGGCTGATTTGAACAAACTTGAATCAGATTCACCCACAATGTTGTATACCAAATATCAAAGATTCTGCCTGCTGGATCTGGAGAAGAAGATTTTTAAGAAATTTGCCTGAAATGCACTAAGTTCGAATTCGGGCTTCTATAGTGAGCCCAAATATAAATCCAGGGGGCCGATTTCAACAAACTTGAATCAGATCCACCCCACAATGTTGCATACCAAATATCAAAAGATTCTGCCTGCTCGATCTGGAGAAGAAGATTTTTGAAGAAATTTGCCTGAAATGCACTAAGTTCGAATTCGAGCTTCTATACTGAGCCCAAATATAAACCCAGGGGTCCGATTTGAACAAACTTGAATCAGATCCACCCTACAATGTTGCATACCAAATATCAAAAGATTCTGCCTGCTCAATCTGGAGAAGAAGATTTTTGAAGAAATTTACCTGAAATGCACTAAGTTCGAATTCGGGCTTCTATGGTGAGCCCAAATATGAATCCAGGCAGCCGATTTGAACAAACTTCAATCAGAACCTCCCCACAATGTTGCATACCAAATATCAAAAGATTCTGCCTGCAGGATCTGGAGAAGATTTTTTACGAAATTTGCCTGAAATGCACTAAGTTCGAAATCGGGCTCCTATACTGAGTCCAAATATGAATCCAGGGGGCAGATTTGGACAAACTTGAATCAGATCCAGCCTACAATGTTGCATACCAAATATCAAAAGATTCTGCCTGCTGGATCTGGAGAAGAAGATTTTTTAATCTTTTTCCCATTGCCTACAGTGTTAAAAAGTGCTGACTAAGCACTTTTTCAAAGTCCTGAAAAAAGTTCCTTGTGATCAAACCGATAGAGATTTTTTTTAACCATTCTATTCTACAGGATAAAAGTAAGCTTTATACAAAATAAGAATTCTCTGTGCCGTGTAGTTTTGGAGATATGGCAGTTTTAAGGTTTTTCCTTTTTTTAGCTCCCGAGGGGCAATGAGAAATTTTTTTTTTGCATCAATCAACTACTTATGACCCATTATCATCTCCTATCAAATTTGGTTCAAATCGACATCACGGTTCTGAAAATGGAAATTTTAGGCGTGGCCAAAATTTTTGCCCCTCCCATAACGAAGGCAAATAATGCCCGACAAACTTCTCTTGAACAAGCTTGATTCTAAACCTCAAAAGGACTCTGTATACCACATATCAAGTCTCTGCTACTGGTGGTTCATTAGAAGAAGATTTCCAAAAAATTTGGCCATTTTTTCCCCACACCTCTGCTCAATATGAGCCGAAACCTATTTTGGCTAAAAATCAAAATGCCCCTATATAACCACTACTTACATGGAATTTAATTAAAATGTGGCTAGTGGTTTAGGAGAAAGAGGCTCAAACACCACCTTCATGCAGGACGACGGACGACGAGTGATAAGAAAAGCTCACCCTGACTTTCAGTCAGGTGAGCTAAAAAAAGTGAAAGAAAATTAGTACACAAAAGTACACGCAAGTGCATGTGGGCGTATCTCTGCATATTACACTCGGTGTGTGTGGGGGAGGGGGGCGGTGTCCGCAAGGGTGTGTGCATGTGTTTGGGTTTTACGGGTTTGGGTTTTTGTTTTTGGGGGTTTTTTATGAACTACTGTAAAAAAAAGACCTACCTCTGATGAAAATGTGTCTCATAAGCCTTCATAGGCTAGATTTCATATAAATATTTTGTAAATACTCTATGAATATTATGAATGTGTATTGAAATGTGACACTTAAATAAAATATTCTACTGCTACTACATTAAAGTAGTTGGGATTGAAGTGATTAATTAAATATAGTAGATTAAACTACAATTGCACAAGGTGTGAAATAACATTTGAGTGGCGCGACAAAGCACAAAGCTGTCCTTCAAAACAACATCTGTTTTAACACCACTGCACACGACAAGCTTGAGAAAAAATAAGAGACAAATCAACATTTTCAATTACTTTTTATTAATTCAGCAATCATAATTATAACCATATGTAAACAAGAGGCCCCACGTGGCCTTAATCGCTCACCTGACAAAGTGACTCTAAGAAGTATTTTAGGTCACCTTCACCATGTCATGCCTCATCAACATTAACTGGTTGAGTGATAGATTTTGTTTGAAGTTCAACATTTGTTACCTAAAATTAGTTTTATTTAAAATCGTTGGTGTGTGGCCAATCTCCAATGATTTTTAATAAAGCAAATTTATCTCTGCAGACAAACGGGTTTAGCATGAAGCACAAACAAGGAATGTGAAGAGATAGCCTTGGACATCTCTCCCCAACTGTGGATATCTTCCATGTGCTACATGTATATATTTGCATGCAAGAAAACAAAAATTTTCACAAATTTTCCAAAATATTAGTTTTTTTTATCATCATTGAACAAGCTCAAACAGCTTATTCCAATAGGGGTATGGGAAGATCAGGTATATTTTTGAGACAGAAATGTGAATATATAAATAATGGTGTTTTTTTGTGAATGATGCTGGAGAATTTTGCGTAAAGATATGGTAAATGGTTTGTTCTAGATACAGAATGATGCAAAAGTATTTAAATTTGATTAGGCAAGTTGTTCCTATAATGCATTTAAAAATTGAAGTAACTGTTTTTTTGCTGACAAACTTTTAGATGTGTGTGTGTGTGTTTGTGTGTGTGTGTGTGTGTGTGTGTTTGTGTGTGTGGGGGGGGGGGGGGGGGTAAGAGTGTTCTTGCAAACAAAATTCCTGAATAAATGGAAAATTTTATTTTTTGTGTGAAAGACATAGTGCGTGAATGTTGATTGGAACAAGCTTAGAGAGCTCATTTTAATGTGAAGTCATAAAGCTGTGTTTTACGTACGAAATTCTGGAATAACAAACAAAATTGCTTTTTTGACTCAAAAAGCATGGTGTGCGACCTCTCATTGGAATGAGCTCAAAAAGCTCATCCCAATGGGGTATTTACAAGCGATAAGTACATGTATGTTTAAGAGACAAAAATTAAAATTTGAATAGCGATTTTTGCGAAGAATGCTGACAAGTTTTGGCAGTTATGCTGGTAAAAAGGTAAGATATGGAAAGTGGTTGTTTTTTAGAGGCGACATTTAATTAAGGGGAATTAACCCTTGATTACTGAGGTAACTTCTAAAAGTACTGAAATTTCATGAAGCAATGTGAATAACAGACAACAGTTGCCTAAAAATTTCATGAATAACTAAAATTTTTATTCCTTTGTCTCGAAAACATGGCATATGACCTTTGTTGGAATGAGCTGAATGCGTGTGTTCCAATGAGGGGTCATAAAATTTGAACGGAGATTTGTGTGAATAATGCATTAGTACTGCTAGATTTGGGTAAACGGTTCACCCTGGATACCACCCCTTCTATAGTAGATCTTTTCTGCAAATTTTGTCTAAGATTCTATCAACTTTACAAATAAATACGTTCATGAATCACAATCAGATCCACCCCACAATGTTGCATACCAAATATCAAAAGATTCTGCCTGCTGGATCTGGAGAAGAAGATTTTTTAAGAAATATGCCTGAAATGCACTAAGTTAAAATTTGGGCTCCTATACGGAGCTCAAATATAAACCCAGGGGGCCAATTTGAACAAACTTGAATCAGATCCACCCCACAATGTTGCTTACCAAATATGAAAAGATTCTGAAGCTGGATCTGGAGAAGAAGATTTTTTAAGAAATTTGCCTGAAATGCACTAAGTTCGAATTCGAGCTTCTATAGTGAGCCCAAATATGAAACTAGGAAGCCGATTTGAACAAACTTGAATCAGATCCACCCCACAATGTTGCATACCAAATATCAAAAGATTCTGCCTGCTGGATCTGGAGAAGAAGATTTTTTAATAAATTTGCCCGAAATGCACTAAGTGCGAATTCGGGCTTCTATATTAAGCCCAAATATGAATCCAGGGGGCCGATTTGAACAAACTTGAATCAGATCCACCCCGCAATGTTGCATACCAAATATCAAAAGATTCTGCCTGCTGGATCTGGAGAAGAAGATTTTTGAAGAAATTTGCCCGAAATGCACTAAGTTTGAATTCGAGCTTCTATAGTGAGCCCAAATATGAATCCAGGGGGCCGATTTGAACAAACTTGAATCAGATCCACCCCGCAATGTTGCATACCAAATATCAAAAGATTCTGCCTGCTGGATCTGGAGAAGATGATTTTTTAAGAAATTTGCCTGAAATGCACTAAGTTCGAATTCGAGCTTCTATAGTGAGCCCAAATATGAATCTAGGAAGCCGATTTGAACAAACTTGAATCAGATCCACCCCACAATGTTGCATACCAAATATCAAAAGATTCTGCCTGCTGGATCTGGAGAAGAAGATTTTTTAATAAATTTGCCCGAAATGCACTAAGTGCGAATTCGGGCTTCTATATTAAGCCCAAATATGAATCCAGGGGGCCGATTTGAACAAACTTGAATCAGATCCACCCCGCAATGTTGCATACCAAATATCAAAAGATTCTGCCTGCTGGATCTGGAGAAGATGATTTTTTAAGAAATTTGCCTGAAATGCACTAAGTTCGAATTCGAGCTTCTATAGTGAGCCCAAATATGAATCTAGGAAGCCGATTTGAACAAACTTGAATCAGATCCACCCCGCAATGTTGCATACCAAATATCAAAAGATTCTGCCTGCTGGATCTGGAGAAGAAGATTTTTTAATAAATTTGCCCGAAATGCACTAAGTGCGAATTCGGGCTTCTATATTAAGCCCAAATATGAATCCAGGGGGCCGATTTGAACAAACTTGAATCAGATCCACCCTGCAATGTTGCATACCAAAGATCAAAAGATTCTGCCTGCTGGATCTGGAGAAGATGATTTTTTAAGAAATTTGCCTGAAATGCACTAAGTTCGAATTCGAGCTTCTATAGTGAGCCCAAATATGAATCTAGGAAGCCGATTTGAACAAACTTGAATCAGATCCACCCCACAATGTTGCATACCAAATATCAAAAGATTCTGCCGGCTGGATCTGGAGAAGAAGATTTTTTAATAAATTTGCCCGAAATGCACTAAGTGCGAATTCGGGCTTCTATATTAAGCCCAAATATGAATCCAGGGGGCCGATTTGAACAAACTTGAATCAGATCCACCCCGCAATGTTGGATACCAAATATCAAAAGATTCTGCCTGCTGGATCTGGAGAAGAAGATTTTTGAAGAAATTTGCCCGAAATGCAGTAAGTTTGAATTCGAGCTTCTATAGTGAGCCCAAATATGAATCCAGGGGGCCGATTTGAACAAACTTGAATCAGATCCACCCCACAATGTTGCATACCAAATATCAAAAGATTTTGCCTGCTGGATCTGGGGAGAAGAAAATTTTTTAAGAAATTTGCCTGAAATGCACTAAGTTCGAATTCGAGCTTCTATAGTGAGCCCAAATATGAATCTAGGAAGCCGATTTGAACAAACTTGAATCAGATCCACCCCACAATGTTGCATACCAAATATCAAAAGATTCTGTCTGCTGGATCTGGAGAAGAAGATTTTTTAATAAATTTGCTTGAAATGCACTAAGTTCAAATTTGGGCTCCTATACTGAGCCCAAATATAAACCCAGGGGGCCGATTTGAACAAACTTGAATCAGATCCACCCCGCAATGTTGCTTACCAAATATGAAAAGATTCTGCCTGCTGGATCTGGAGAAGAAGATTTTTTAAGAAATTTGCATGAAATGCACTAAGTTCAAATTCGAGCTTCTATAGTGAGCCCGAATATGAATCTAGGAAGCCGATTTGAACAAACTTGAATCAGATCCACCCCACAATGTTGCATACCAAATATCAAAAGATTCTGCCTGCTGGATCTGGAGAAGAAGATTTTTTAAGAAATTTGCCTGAAATGCACTAAGTTCGAAATCGGGCTCCTATACTGAGCCCAAATATTAACCCAGGGGGCCAATTTGAACAAACTTGAATCAGATCCATCCTACAATGTTGCATACCAAATATCAAAAGATTCTGCCTGCTGGATCTGGAGAAGAAGATTTTTTAAGAAATTTGCCTGAAATGCACTAAGTTCGAAATCGGGCTCCTATACTGAGCCCAAATATTAACCCAGGGGGCCGATTTGAACAATCTTGAATCAGATCCACCCCACAATGTTGCTTACCAAATATGAAAAGATTCTGCCTGCTGGATCTGGAGAAGAAGATTTTTTAAGAAATTTGCCTGAAATGCACTAAGTTCGAATTCGGGCTTCTATAGTAAGCCCAAATATGTATCCAGGGGGCCGATTTGAACAAACTTGAATCAGATCTACCCCGCAACGTTGCATACCAAATATCAAAAGATTCTGCCTGCTGGATCTGGAGAAGAAGATTTTTGAAGAAATTTGCCTGAAATGCACTAAATTCGATTTCAAGCTCCTATAGTGAGCCCAAATATGAATCTAGGGAGCCGATTTGAACAAACTTGAATCAGATCCACCCTACAATGTTGCATACCAAATATCAAAAGATTCTGCCTGCTGGATCTGGAGAAGAAGATTTTCAAAGAAATTTGCCTGAAATGCAGTAAGTTCAAATTTGGGCTCCTATACTGAGCCCAAATATAAACCCAGGGGGCCGATTTGAACAAACTTGAATCAGATCCACCCCACAATGTTGCATACCAAATATCAAAAGATTCTGCCTGCTGGATCTGGAGAAGAAGATTTTTTAAGAAATTTGCCCGAAATGCACTAAGTTCGAAATCGGGCTCCTATACTGAGCCCAAATATGAACCCAGGGGGCCGATTTGAACAAACTTGAATCAGATCCAGCCTACAATGTTGCATACCAAATATCAAAAGATTCTGCCTGCTGAATCTGGAGAAGAAGATTTTTTTTAAAATTTGCCTGAAATGCACTAAGTTCGAATTCGAGCTTCTATAGTGAGCCCAAATATGAATCTAGGAAGCCGATTTGAACAAACTTGAATCAGATCCACCCCACAATGTTGCATACCAAATATCAAAAGATTCTGCCTGCTGGATCTGGAGAAGAAGATTTTTTAATAAATTTGCCCGAAATGCACTAAGTGCGAATTCGGGCTTCTATATTAAGCCGAAATATGAATCCAGGGGGCCGATTTGAACAAACTTGAATCAGATCCACCCCGCAATGTTGCATACCAAATATCAAAAGATTCTGCCTGCTGGATCTGGAGAAGAAGATTTTTGAAGAAATTTGCCCGAAATGCAGTAAGTTTGAATTCGAGCTTCTATAGTGAGCCCAAATATGAATCCAGGGGGCCGATTTGAACAAACTTGAATCAGATCCACCCCACAATGTTGCATACCAAATATCAAAAGATTCTGAAGCTGGATCTGGAGAAGAAAATTTTTTAAGAAATTTGCCTGAAATGCACTAAGTTCGAATTCGAGCTTCTATAGTGAGCCCAAATATGAATCTAGGAAGCCGATTTGAACAAACTTGAATCAGATCCACCCCACAATGTTGCATACCAAATATCAAAAGATTCTGTCTGCTGGATCTGGAGAAGAAGATTTTTTAATAAATTTGCTTGAAATGCACTAAGTTCAAATTTGGGCTCCTATACTGAGCCCAAATATAAACCCAGGGGGCCGATTTGAACAAACTTGAATCAGATCCACCCCGCAATGTTGCTTACCAAATATGAAAATATTCTGCCTGCTGGATCTGGAGAAGAAGATTTTTTAAGAAATTTGCATGAAATGCACTAAGTTCAAATTCGAGCTTCTATAGTGAGCCCGAATATGAATCTAGGAAGCCGATTTGAACAAACTTGAATCAGATCCACCCCACAATGTTGCATACCAAATATCAAAAGATTCTGCCTGCTGGATCTGGAGAAGAAGATTTTTTAAGAAATTTGCCTGAAATGCACTAAGTTCGAAATCGGGCTCCTATACTGAGCCCAAATATTAACCCAGGGGGCCAATTTGAACAAACTTGAATCAGATCCATCCTACAATGTTGCATACCAAATATCAAAAGATTCTGCCTGCTGGATCTGGAGAAGAAGATTTTTTAAGAAATTTGCCTGAAATGCACTAAGTTCGAAATCGGGCTCCTATACTGAGCCCAAATATTAACCCAGGGGGCCGATTTGAACAATCTTGAATCAGATCCACCCCACAATGTTGCTTACCAAATATGAAAAGATTCTGCCTGCTGGATCTGGAGAAGAAGATTTTTTAAGAAATTTGCCTGAAATGCACTAAGTTCGAATTCGGGCTTCTATAGTAAGCCCAAATATGTATCCAGGGGGCCGATTTGAACAAACTTGAATCAGATCTACCCCGCAACGTTGCATACCAAATATCAAAAGATTCTGCCTGCTGGATCTGGAGAAGAAGATTTTTGAAGAAATTTGCCTGAAATGCACTAAATTCGATTTCAAGCTCCTATAGTGAGCCCAAATATGAATCTAGGGAGCCGATTTGAACAAACTTGAATCAGATCCACCCTACAATGTTGCATACCAAATATCAAAAGATTCTGCCTGCTGGATCTGGAGAAGAAGATTTTCAAAGAAATTTGCCTGAAATGCAGTAAGTTCAAATTTGGGCTCCTATACTGAGCCCAAATATAAACCCAGGGGGCCGATTTGAACAAACTTGAATCAGATCCACCCCACAATGTTGCATACCAAATATCAAAAGATTCTGCCTGCTGGATCTGGAGAAGAAGATTTTTTAAGAAATTTGCCTGAAATGCACTAAGTTCGAAATCGGGCTCCTATACTGAGCCCAAATATGAACCCAGGGGGCCGATTTGAACAAACTTGAATCAGATCCAGCCTACAATGTTGCATACCAAATATCAAAAGATTCTGCCTGCTGGATCTGGAGAAGAAGATTTTTTAATGTTTTTCCCATTGCCTACAGTGTTAAAAAGTGCTGACTCAGCACTTTTTCAAAGTCCCGAAACTGTACCCTATGATAAAACCGATGGCAATTTTTTTTTACCAATCCTTTCTGTTGGTCCTAAGGAAGCTGCACACCAAATAAAAATTCTCAGTGCCGTGCAGTTTTGGAGATATGGGAGTTTTAAATTTTTTCTATTTTTAGCTCCTGCGGTTCCCACGGGGCTGCAGGAAAATTTTTTTTTGCATAAATCAAGTACTCATGACCCAATAAGCCCTCACATAAAATTTGGTTCAAATCAGCCTCTCGGTTTGGAAAATAGAAATTTTGGGCGGGGCAAAAAATTTTGCCCCTCTCATAACAACGCCAAGTATAGCCCCACAAACTTCTCTTGAACAAATCTGAGTCTACACCTCAAAAGGAAGCTGCACACCAAATATCAAGTCTCTGCTACTGCTGGTTCATGAGAAGAAGATTTACAAAGATTTTGGTGCCCCTTGGGGGCGTGGCACCACCCAGGAGGAGGGGCAACTTCATTTGAACAAATCTGAATTGGCATTAGGTAATAAACATTTAGCCAACATTTGAATAAAATTGGGCTAGTGGTTTAGGAGGAGAAGTCGATAATGTAAAGTTAACGCCGGACGGACGACGACGGACGACGGACACCGGACGACGGACGCCGGACAGAAAGTGATTAGTAAAGCACCCCTTGAGCTTCGCTCAGGTGAGCTAATAAAAGCAATAGAAAATATTTTTTTTTATTTTTCAATAATGACATGCCGATCAACAAGCCAGACCACCACACATCATAACCCTATCTCAAACATGCCCCAAATTTTTGTATTATAATTTTTGGGTTTTGTTCCCCACACGTGTCTTAAAACCCCAAAAATTAAAATAGGTCTTTCAGGCAGGAGATTTTAGTTCCTCTATCGGAGATTTTCTGGCGCCACCCGATTTTTGCGTGCAGCCAGCACATCAAAAATTTCAGTGTCTTGGCAGTGTAAGATTCAGTCATCCATACCACTCCTAAATGGTGAAGTAAATAATACCCTCCCCATCCCCGAAACGAGGCAATTGGACCCCAGACTCCCATAAACCCACACACACAATAGGCCTTTATCATTGATTGCTTGCCCATCTGCCACCCCCCCCCCCCCCCCCCCCCACCCCATCTCGGCCAGTCTTCCTTGCTAGTGGATTCCGAAGCGTCTTGGGCTGAAACGTCCCAGGGCCACCACAAGCATTCCTTTTTCATCAATGTAGTTTATTTATGTTAATTCCACTCTCAACATGTACATTTTAACATTCCAATCTGAACTTAACTTTTAAAATCGTAAATCGGATTCCCTTCCTCCCCAACTCACAATTTATTCAAAATTCAGCACCGGTAACATGATTCTTCTCCGTCAATAGCTACAGTTAGGTAAAAGACCGTCGGGGGAATGTCCAGATATTGTGCTGGTCAAGTTATAATCTTTTTTAACTCACATCCATGATTTCAGTGCGGAATAATATTTATTTTTTTGTAATTCCTTGAGTTCGGAATCGATTTTGATGAACAACATTCGGAATCGCAATGGCTTTTAATAACTTTTTCAAATATTGAACTATCTTTTTAATATTTCAAGTAAAAGTAATTTTTCACTGACTGTGAACAAATTTGATCTAATTAAGAGCCGGTGACTGAGACATCAAAAGATAAACCGACGTCAGCCGAACATCCCATCACACAGTTTGACATATTCATGCGAGATTAAAATCACGATTCAAACTCCATATTTTGATTGTTTTTTCTGCCATATTAATGCTTTTTATTATCAAAAAACATGTATAGAGCATACATATTCAATTTATACTTAAGAGAAATACCTAACAATCACTAAACAACAATGAACTGAAACTATTTTTCGTGGAAGAAGAAACCTGATTACCGCACTTGCAAAAAATACAAGTTAATTATAGATAAACTGAAGTCACGTGGTGGGGTTTTGAGACCCCACCTTGTATTGTAATTAGTCTGATCTCAATTTCTGTATTCATATGGGCAGCGAACACGAAATGAGTGTGAATTTGATATACGAAGTTGTTAAGTAATTATAGTGAGTAGACAAGTTGGTATAATGAGCTGTCAAGTCATTATAATGAGTTTAGATGTCATTAAAACGAGTTGCGAGGTCATGATGAATGGATATGCTATTATAAGAAGTGGAAAGGTAAAAGTTGTGATAATGAGTTAACAAGTCTTCATAACGAATTATGAGTTGTGGTGCCATTGTAATGATTTGACGAGGCATTATGAGGTATGAATTCATTATGATTCTTTGAAAAGATGATGTTGTTATAACGAGTGGTGAAGTTACTATAATGAGTTGTGATGTCATTATAACAAGTGGTTTAGTGGTTATAAGTAAACAAGTCATTATAAAATTGACATTTCCCATCTGGAGGTTACCCCAAACAAGCATACCACATTTCATAGCGTTTTGATCATAAATGTGCCCTGTAGGGTGTGCGAAAGGGAAATATTTCATGCATAACTACACTAAGTTCATCAATGGTCATTGGCAGAGACAACTCTTTTTGATAGAAATGAAAACAAATTGATAGCTCCCATCTAGAGGTTAACCCAAACAAGCATTCCAGCTTCAAAGAGAGCTAATCATTAATGTGCCCTGCAGGGAGTGCCAAAGAAAAATATTGATGCATAACTGCACAAAGTTCATCAAAGGTCATTGCCAACGGCAACTTTTTGTGACGGAAATGGAAGAAAATCGATAGTGCCCATCTAGAGGTCACCCCAAATATGCATACCAAGTTTCAAAGCGATCCAATCATAAATGTACCCTGTAGTGCATGCCAAAGGAATATACTGATGCCTGACTATACTAAGTTCAAAGGTCATTGTCAACGGCAATGTTTTTCGATGGAAAGGGAAGAAGATCAATAGCTCCCATTTAGAGGTCACCGCAAAGAAGCAAACCATGTTTCAAAGTGATCCATTCATAAATGTGCCCTGCAGGGTGTGCCAAAGGGAAATATTGATGCATAACTGCACTCAGTTCATCATGGGCCTCATTGCCAACAGGGGGTTTTTTTTGGAAGAAAACCGATAGCTCCCATCTAGACAGACGAGAACTAATGCTAATAGCCCAGCTTGACTTTGTCAAGTTGAGCAAAAAATACAAACAAGAGGCCCCATGGGGCCTGAGACAATAGTTGTTTAAACTATAGTTGTTTAAAGAAGGATTTAATTAGCATATATAGCTAGTTAACACTACAGAGGAATGAAGTTATTTAATTATTTTTAACTCTGTCGTTCATGCCAGATGATTTTTGTTTAGTACTGGTAGTACTGGGCACAGGTAATCAGCACAAGCTGAGAAATCAAAAGAAAAATCATAGCTGATAGCATTTTTGAATTGATGCTGATATGCCCCCACAATGGTATATAAATATTAACAAGGTACACAACTAGCTTTTCGAAAACGATAGCACTCATCTTCATTGTACCCCCCACCCCCCCTCAAATTTGATTCACCTAACGTATCTAGCAGTCCCAGTGTTAGTGGAATGGGGAAAGAATAAGATTTACAATGGTGTATTACACAACTGTTGGGTGTTATTGGGTTATTCATAACAAGTGTTTGACCACCGAGGTGGTATTAGTCCCCTACAGCGCTTTTGTGACATAAGGTGTTTTTGTCACAGAAGACACTAGGGTATATAAGCATCTTCTATTTTTAAAAAAAAATATTGAGCGTGCATAATCCCCTCACAACCCTTTATCCATGTACCATATATGAAAGGCGTAGCTTGAACCATGTTGGAGGGAGGGGTGGTAACATAAAATAGAGAAAGAAGCTTAAAAAAACACAACAAAAATGGCCGCCATTCTGCCATCTTGGATTTTGAAAAATAAATATTGACTGTGCATCATCCCCTCAGAACCATTTATCCATGTACCAAATATGAAAGGTGTAGCTTGAAGCATATTAGAGGGAGAGGCGGTAAAAACGGACGGACGGACGGACGGACGGACGGACGGACGGACGGACGGACAGACAGACAGACAGACAGACAGACAGACAGACAGATGTCAGATCATCCTTATTCCATGTACCATATATGAAAAGTGCTGCTTGAACCATGTTGGAGGGAGTAGTGGTAACATAAAATAGAGAAAAAAGCTTAAAAAACACAACAGAAATCATTGCCATGGTGCCATCTTGAATTTTGGAGAAAAAAATATTGAACGTGCAGCATCCCATTACAACCCTCTATCCATGTGCCAGATATAAAAAGTGTAGCTTGAACCATGTTGGAGTGAGGGGTGGTAACATAAAATAGAGAAAAAAAGCTTAAAAAAGACAACAAAAATGGCCGCCATGCCGCCATCTTGGATTTTGAAGAAAAAATATTGAACGTGCATCATCCCATTCAACGCTCTATCCATGTGCCAGATATAAAAAGTGTAGCTTGAACCATGTTGGTGGGAGGGGTGGTAACATGAAAATAGAGAAAAAAAGCTTAAAAAACACAACAAAAATGGCTGCCATTCCACCATCATGGATTTTGAAAAAAAAAATTTGAGCGTGCATCATCCCCTCAGAACCATTTATCCATGTACCAAATATGAAAGGTGTAGCTTGAACCATGTTGGTGGGAGGGGTGGTAACATCAAAATAGAGAAAAAAAGCTTAAAAAACAAAACAAAAATGGCCACCATTCCGCCATCTTGGATTTTGAAAAAAAAAATTTGAGCGTGCATCATCCGCTCAGAACCATTTATCCATGTACCAAATATGAAAGGTGTAGCTTGAACCATGTTGGTGGGAGGGGTGGTAACATGAAAATAGAGAAAAAAAAGCTTAAAAAACACAACAAAAATGGCTGCCATTCCACCATCTTGGATTTTGAAAAAAAAATTTTGAGCGTGCCTCATCCTCTCAGAACCATTTATCCATGTACCAAATATGAAAGGTGTAGCTTGAACCATGTTGGTGGGAGGGGTGGTAACATGAAAATAGAGAAAAAAAAGCTTAAAAAACACAACAAAAATGGCTGCCATTCCACCATCTTGGATTTTGAAAAAAAAATTTTGAGTGTGCATCATCCTCTCAGAACCATTTATCCATGTACCAAATATGAAAGGTGTAGCTTGAACCATGTTGGTGGGAGGGGTGGTAACATGAAAATAGAGAGAAAAAAAGCTTAAAAAACACAACAAAAATGGCCGCCATTCCGCCATCTTGAATTTTGAAAAAAAAATTTTGAGCGTGCATCATCCCCTCAGAACCATTTATCCATGTACCAAATATGAAAGGTGTAGCTTAAACCATGCTGGTGGGAGGGGTGGTAACATGAAAATAGAGAAAAAAAAGCTTAAAAAACACAACAAAAATGGCCGCCATTCTGCCATCTTGGATTTTTAAAAAAAAATTTTGAGCGTGCATCATCCCCTCAGAACCATTTATCCATGTACCAAATATGAAAGGTGTAGCTTAAAGCATGTTAGAGGGAGAGGTGGTAACATAAAAAACAGACAGACAGATGGACAGATAGATGGACAGACAGACAGACAGACAGACAGACAGACAGACAGACAGACAGAGTGCAATCCTATAGTCCCCTTACGGTTCCCGTAGGGGACTAATAACTGGAAAAAGTCGCCGGAAAAGAACGAAAAACAATTAGTACGTCAAGTTGCTGTTCAGTGGAAAGTGGGTTACGAGCGACAATTCTCTGATTTATTATAAAAATTTGAGGTCCCATTGTCTCTGGAGGGGAGATTCAAATATTAACTGTGTACCTTTATCAATTACTTATCTTGGATCCACATTCATTCATTTCTGGTGTTCACATTAATCTTTTATACATTTTTAACCCTTCATTTGAAAACTCATCAAGCTGTCACCGTCCAAAGAAACAACAAGATGCTCACAAAAACATCCCCATTCTCCCACTGGCTACTATTCATGCCGGGAAAATCATACATGAAAAAAAGCCAATGGGAGAATGGGGATGCATTTGTGTGAGTCTTATCGTTTCGATGGATGTTGACAGCTTGTTGAGTTTTCAAATGAAGGATAAAAAATGTATAAAAGACAAGAGGCCCCAGGGAGCCTGAGGGCACTCACCTGACATGGTAGTCTAAATATCAAACCAGGGACCTGACTTGAATAAGCTGCACCTCCTAAGAAAAGCATATACCAACTAGGTGAAGCAATTGTGCCCACACAATACACAGAATTTTCCTTCTATTTTCAGTTCCTGCATTTTTACGTCCCAAAATTGAGATAAACGCATAAAAAACAGCTTTTTTTTATTTTTGTTTGGAAATTTTCAAAGTCCCAAACAAAATATTTTCAGACTAATATTTTTTTTTCTTCTTAAAATTGACCAAAATGCATAAAAAACCAAAAAACTAATTTCCGGATTTTGGCCCAAATTTTTCAAGTCCCACCCGGATTCCAAGTTTTCAGGGTAAAAAAAAAAAAAAAAATTTTTTCTTAAAATTGACCAAAATGCATAAAAACCAAAAAACTCGTTTTCGGATTTTGGTCCAAAGTGATCCGTTCATAAATGTGCCCTGCAAAAGTCCCACCCAGCCCACAAATTTTCAGTGTAAAAAAAAAAAAAAAAATTGTCTTTAATAAAACTGATCAAAACGCATAAAAAACCAAAAAACTAATTTCTGGATTTTGGTCCCACCGGGACCCCCAAATTTTCATTGTAAAAAGAAAAAAAATTTGTCTTAAAACTGACCAAAACATATAAAAAAACAAAAACTCATTTCCTGATTTTGGTCAAAAATTTCTGAGTCTGGGCCAGGACCCCAAATTTTCAGCCTAAATATAAACCCAGGGACTTGGCTTGAACAAACTTGAATCTCACCCCCCCTAAGGATGCTGCATACCAAATATCAAAAGATTCTGATTGGTCGATCTGAAGAAGAGTTTTAAAGAATATTCCTCATACTGCACTAATTTAAACATATGAGCTCCCACAGAGAGCCCAAATATGGACCCAGGGAATTGATTTCAATAAACGTGTGAAACAATCTTCGAAAGATGTTATATGTGGAATTTGAAAGCTTTTGGAGCAGAAGTTTGGGAGAAAAGTAGTATTAAATGTTTTTCCCATTACCCACAGTGTTAAAAAATGCTGACTCAGCACTTTTTCAAAATGTCCCAAAAAGTACCCCCATGATAAAAACGATAGCAATTTTTTTTTACCATTCCATTCTGTTGGTCCTAAGGAAGCTTCACTCGAATAAGAATTCTCAGTGCCGTGTAGTTTTGGAGATATGGGCATTTTAATTTTTTTCTATTTTTAGCTCCTGCGGTTCCCATGGGGTGACAGGGAAAAAAAATTTGGGCATAAATTAAGTACTTATGACCCAATAAGCCCTCATATCAAATTTGGTTCAAATCTGCCTCTCGGGTTGGAAAATAGAAATTTTGGATGGGGCAAAAATTCTTGCCCGTCCCATAATGACGGCAAATATAGCCCCACAAACTTCTCTGGAACAAATCTGAGTCTACACCTCAAAAGGAAGCTGCACACCTAATATCAAGTCTCTGCTACTCCTGGTTCATGAGAATATTTTTTTAAGATTTAGGCACACTTTTTGAGCATGGCCCTACCAAGGGGCGAGGCAACTTGATTTGAACAAAATCAAATTGCGATGTCATAACAAACAAGAGCTGGACTTACGTCCAGTGCATACTCCCACATGGTGTAGCGCATAGTGCGGGCATACCTATGGCCAACAAATATCATTTATGAATATTCTCGTATGGACTGACGGACGGATGCACAGATGGACGGACGCAATCCTGTATACTTCCCCCCCCTTCCATTTTCTTCGAAAGTTTTTAACAATTTCCAACAATTTCTAAGTCAAAAGGTATGGTAAATTGTTTGGTGTTTGGAAGTTTTATGCAATGAGGCAGAAGCCTTTGTCATAGGCAAACTGCATGCCATATTTCACTGAACTCCGATAACCCCAATCCAGTATGCCCCCCCCCCCCCCCCATTTTCTTTGAAAGTTTTCAACAATTTCTAAGTCAAAAGGTATGGTAAATTGTTTGGTGTTTGGAAGTTTTATGCAAAGAGGCAGACGCCTTTGTCAAAGGCAAACTGCATGCCATATTTCACCAAAATCCGATAACCCATACCTGAGATACAGGCTGAACAGACAATTAATGTCTATTTCCTACAATTTCTAAGTCAAAAAAGGGGGATAACTTTAAAAAGGAGAATGTGAGAAATATCGTTGAATCCCTTTTTAAAGCCTATACCATAAGCAGTGTTCCTGGCAAATTTCATTGCAATAGAACATTCGATACCCGAGATACAGGCTGAACAGACAAAATTTGACTTGGACGGACACAATTTCTAAGTGAACAAGTAATAAAAAAAAAAAAAATAAAAATAACTAGTGTGGGCATACCTATGACCAACAAATATTATAAAAAATAATAATTTACTTAAGTTATGAATATTTTCGGACGGACTCACACACAGACGCACAGATGGATGGACGGATGGACAGACGGACGCAGAGATGCATGTAATCCAGTATACCCCCATTTTCTTCGAAAGTGGGGGTATAACTATTATCTCAAATATCAATTAAATTGGTTCAATGGTTTGGGAGGAGAAGACGCAAACACCATGTTCACGGACGTCGACGGACGGTGAGAGATCACAATAGCTCTCCTGACCGAAAGTCAGGTGAGCTAATAAATGTGAACACCAGAAATGAATGAAATGTAAAGCTTATTCTTTCCCCTTTTCACTGACACTGGGTTCTGCTGTATACGTTGGGTGAATCAAATTTGAGGGGGATATAATGGAGATATAATGTGCTATCGCTTTCAAAAAGTGAGTTGTGTGCCTTGTCAATATTTATGTATCATCATGGGGAGATGTTAGCATCGATTCAAAAAATGCTATCAGATATCATTTTTCTTTCGATTTCTCAGCCTGTGCCAAGTACCTGTGGTACTGGGATGCTACAACAGAAATAAGGCCTACATTTCCAGTAATGCAAAACAAGGGAGTCCAAATATCAACCTAGAAACTTAACTTGAACAAACCTGAGACTGAGGCCTTCCCTTCCACCACCAGGATACTGTATACCAAATGTGAAAGCATTCGGACTGGTGGATCTGAAGAATTTAAAAGAAACTTCCTCATATTGCACTAAGCTGAAATTCGGCTACCATCGGGGGCACAAATATACTGATATATATCATTGTGAAAATTGCTTGTGACATATTTGCGATATTTTTGGTGGATATGATTGAGGAATGTATTGAGATGGTCCCAAGTGTTTACATTAGCTCTCTTGACAGGCAGACGTTTTGTGACAGTCATGGAAAACATGCACCCCCTTGATTTTCATGATGTTTTCGTGTACCGTCGATATGTACATGAGATGTGTAGGGTATTCAATCTTCATTTCAACACATACCCTTGTGATTTAACGATTGAATATGGCGAATGCAAAAAGACATTCGTCTGAAGTAGAAATGTGGAGGGCTGTAGGGATGGCGGAGCAAGGGGCTACCCATCAACAGGTTGAAGCCCTTGTTGTGCACCATATGGTGATCACCAGAGACTGGGAAAGATTTCTGCAGTATAGTACACCAGTAAGCCAGCATGGTGGTGGCAGAGACAGGGCAACATTTGCAGCTGAAAACCGGTTTTTGATCATTCAGGCCTGTAGAAGCCGCTTTGCCACAGCAACCCAGCTTCGCAGTGACCTTCAGAATGCATCCCGGGTAAATGTTTCGACGCAGACTATCCGGGCAAGGTTGCACAAAGGTGGTCTCCGATTGAGAAGACCATGTATTCGCAATCCGCTGTCCCAGAACCACCGCTAGGCACGATATGAATGGGCCATGGACCATGTTGGATGTACCAGAGAATATTGGCGACCTGTCCTTTTTACAGATGAGTCAAGGCACTGTCTAGACTACACAGCTAGGCATTCTAGGGTATGGAGAAATCCAGGAGAGTGAATCCATGCAGCCAACATTGCTGGGCATGCACGCTATGGTGGAGGATCAATAATGGTCTTGGCGGAAACGGCTGGGATGGACGTGCAGAGCTCTGTGTCCCTGACTGTGGTACATTGACTGCACAATGGTATATTGATCAGATTCTGGATGCCTACGTCAGATTGTATGCAGGTGCAGTGGGTGACAGATTCATTCTGATGGACGATAATGCTGTCCAGGAATATCGACAGAGGGAGGGGATTCAGCGCATGGACTGGCCAGTAAGATCCCCTGACCTCAATCCAATCAAACATGTCTGGAATAAGTTTCAGCTTGCAATTTCAGCCCTTCCAGTGAAGCCAAAAAGTGTCCAGGAGCTTGGTGCCATGATGGTCCAGGAATGGAACAACGTCCCACAAAGGACCATAAGGAACCCGATTGGGAGCAGAGGAGGCATTGTCAAGCTGTAATTAACAGTAATGGGTCTCATACTCGATATTGAACCCATACCAGTTCGCTCAGTCAACTTTTTGGCATATTGAAAAATTTCCTCTTTTACCAATAATATCCATTTTCCATGGTTATCATATTTAAAAGCTAAAAAATAATGTCAAACACAAATAAAATCTTAATTTCTGTACTTAAATCATTAATGATATAATTTAATAAATAAAAACAAATATATACACTTTTCATTACAATATGTCAACTAAAACGTAAAACAGGTAGTTGGATATACTTGGTGCTTAGCAAACTTTGAGTAGTATATTAACCCACGGACCGATTTGAACAAATGTGAATCTGACCTTGTATACCAAATATGAAAGGATTCTGAAGAAGATTTTTAAAGAAGTTTCCTCATATTTCACTAAGATAAAATTTGGGCCACCATAGAGAGCCCAGATATGAACCCAGGAACCTGATTTGAACAAACTTCAATCTGCCCCCCCCCCTCCACACCCCCATAGAGATGTTGTATACCACAAAAACATTCTGACGGGCAGATCTGAAGAAGATTATTTTTAAAGAAATTTCCTAATTGCAATAAGTTAAAATTTGGGCTACCCAAATATGAACCCAGGGACCCAATTTGAACAAACTGGAATCTGCCCAGCCTAGAGATGTTGTATACCAAATATGAAAGCATTCTGACTGGTGGATCTGAAGAAGATTTTTAAAGATTATACCCAATACTGCACTAAGTTAACATTCAGGCTTCCATAGCCCAAATATTAACCGAGGGACTTGATTTGAACAATCTTGGATCTAGGAAGCCCAAATATTAACCGAGGGACTTGATTGGAACAATCTTGAATCTGACCCTCATAACAATTATGTATGCCAAACATTAAAAGATTCTGACTGGTGGTTCTTAAGAATTTTTGAAGATTATTCCCCATATTGCTCCAAGATACAAATTTGGGCTCCTGTATTGAGCCCAAATATGAACAAAGGGACTTCATTTTTGAGTCTAAATATGAACAAGAGGCCCCAAGGGGCCTGAGGGCGCTCACCTGACATGGCAGCCTAAATATCAACCCAGAGAATTGATTTCAACAAGTTGCATCTGCTCCTCCTAAGAAAAGCTTATACCAAATATCCAAAGATTCTGACCAGCGGATCTAAAAAAAAAAGAAGATTTTTAAAGAATATTCCTCATATTGAACTAAGTTATAATTCGGGCTCCCACAGGGAGCCCATATATGAACCCAGGGACTTGGCTTTAACAAACTAAAATCTCACCCCACTAAGGATGCTGCACACCAAATATCAAAACATTCCGACTGCTGGATCTGAAGAAGAAGATTTTTAAAGAAAATTCCTCATTTTGAACTAAGTTACAATTCAAGCTTCCACAATGAGTCCAAATATGGACCCAGGGACATGGCTTGAACAAACTTGAATCTCACCCCCCTAAGGATGCTGCATATCAAATATCAAAACATTCCAACTGCTGGATCTGAAGAAGATTTTTAAAGAAAATTCCTCATTTTGAACTAAGTTATAATTCGGGCTTCCACAGTGAGCCCAAATATGAACCCAGGGACTTGGCTTGAACAAACTTGAATCTCACCCCCCTAAGTATGGTGCATACCCAATATCCAAAGATTCTGCCTGCTGGATCTTGAGAAGAAGATTTTCAAAGAAATTTGCCTGAAATGCACTAAGTTCGAATTCGAGCTTCTATAGTGAGCCCAAATAGGAATCTAGGGAGCCGATTTGAACAAACTTGAATCAGATCCACCCCACAATGTTGCATACCAAATATCAAAAGATTCTGCCTGCTGGATCTGGAGAAGATTTTTTAAGAAATTTGCCTGAAATGCACTAAGTTCAAATTCGGGCTTCTATACTGAGCCCAAATATAAACCCAGGGGGCCGATTTGAACAAACTTGAATCAGATCCACCCCACAATGTTGCATACCAAATATCAAAAGATTCTGCCTGCTGGATCTGGAGAAGAAGATTTTTTAATCTTTTTCCCATTGCCTAAAAAAAAACAAAAAAAAAAAAAAAAAAGTGTTAAAAAGTGCTGACTCAGCACTTTTTCAAAGTCCTGAAAAAAGTACCTTGTGATCAAACTGATAGGGATTTTTTTTAACCATTCTATTTTACTGGATAAAAGTGAGCTTTATACAAAACAAGAGGCCCCAGGGGGCCTGAGGGCGCTCACCTGACATGGTAGCCTAAATATCAACCATGAGAATTGATTTCCACAAGTTGCATCTGCTCCTCCTAAGAAAAGCTGAAACCAAATATCCAAATATTCTGACCAGTGGATCTAAAAAAAAGATTTATAAAGAATATTCCTCATATTGAACTAAGTCATAATTCAGGCTCCCACAGGGAGCCCATATATGAACCCAGGGACCTGGCATTAACAAATCTGAATCTCACACCCCTAAGGATTCTGCACACCAAATATCAAAACATTCCGACTGCTGGATCTGAAGAAGAAGATTTTTAAAGAAAATTCCTCATTTTGAACCAAGTTACAATTCGAGCTCCCACAATCAGCCCAAATATGGACCTAGGGACATGGCTTGAACAAACTTGAATCTTACCCCCCTAAGGACGCTGCATAAAAAATATCAAAAGCATTCATCTGCTGGATCTGAAGATTTTTAAAGAAAATACCTCATTTTGAACTAAGTTGTCATTCAGGCTCCCATAGTGAGCCCAAATATGAACCAAGGGACTTGGCTTGAACAAACTTGAATCTCAGCCCCCTAAGGTTGCTCCATGCCAAATATCAAAACATTCCAACTGCTGAATCTGAAGAAGATTTTTAAAGAAAAATTCCTCATATTCATCAAGTTATAATTTGGGCTCCCACAGGGAGCCCAAATATGGACCCATGGACTTGGCTTTAACACACTTGAATCCCCCCCCCTCCCCCCCCCCCCCCCCCCCAAGGATGCCACTCACCACATATCAAACCATTCCGACTGCTGGATCTGAAGAAGATTTTTAAAGAAAATCCCTCATTTCGAACAAAGTTACAATTCAAGCTCCCACAGTGAGCCCAAATATGGACCTAGGGACATGGCTTGAACAAACTTGAATCTCACCCCCCTAAGGATGCTGCATACCAAATATCACAAGATTCTGCCTGCTGGATCTTGAGAAGAAGATTTTTTAAGAAATTTGCCTGAAATGCACTTAAGTTCAAATTTGGGCTCCTATACTGAGCCCAAATATAAACCCAGGGAGCCGATTTGAACAAACTTGAATCAGATCCACCCAACAATGTTGCATACCCAATATCAAAAGATTCTGCCTGCTGGATCTGGAGAAGAAGATTTTCAAAGAAATTTGCCTGAAATGCACTAAGTTCGAAATCGGGCTCCTATACTGACCCCAAATATGAACCCAGGGGGCCGATTTGAACAAACTTGAATCAGATCCACCCTACAAAGTTGCATACCAAATATCAAAAGATTCTGCCTGCTGGATCTGGAGAAGAAGATTTTTTAATGTTTTTCCCATTGCCTACAGTGTTAAAATGTGCTGACTCAGCACTTTTTCAAAGTCCCGAAACTGTACCCTATGATAAAACCGATGGTAATTTTTTTTTACCAATTCTTTCTGTTGGTCCTAAGGAAGCTTCACACCAAATAAAAATTCTCGGTGCCGTGCAGTTTTGGAGATATGGGCGTTTTAATTTTTTCTATTTTTAGCTCCTGCGGTTCCCATTGGGCTACGGGAAAAAAAAAATCAGCATAAATTAGGTACTTATGACCCAATAAGCCCTCACATAAAATTTGGTTCAAATCAGCCTCTCAGTTTGGAAAATAGAAATTTTGGGCGGAGCCAAAAATTTTGCCCCTCCCATAACGACACCAAGTATAGCCCCACAAACTTCTCTTGAACAAATCTGAGTCTACACCTCAAAAGGAAGCTGCACACCAAATATCAAGTCTCTGCTACTGCTGGTTCATGAGAAAAAGATTTTTTAAGATTTCAGCACACTTTTTGGGTATGGCCCTACCCACGGGCGAGGCAACTTGATTTGAACAAAATCAAATTGCGATGTCATAACAAACTATTATCTCAAATATCAATTAAATTGGTTCAGCGGTTTGGGAGGAGAAGACGCAAACACCATGTTCACGGACGACGACGGATGACGGACGGTGAGTGATCACTATAGCTCTCCTGACTGAAAGTCAGGTGAGCTAATAAGAATTCTCTATGCCGTGTAGTTTTGGAGATATGGCAGTTTTAAGGTTTTTCCTATTTTTAGCTCCCGAGGTTCCCACGGGGCAATGAGAAAATTTTTTTTGCATCAATCAACTACTTATGACCCATTATCATCTCATATCAAATTTGGTTCAAATCGACCTCACGGTTCTGAAAATAGAAATTTTAGGCGTGGCCAAAATTTTTGCCCCTCCCATAACGAAGGCAAATAATGCCAGACAAACTTCTCTTGAACAAACTTGATTCTAAACCTCAAAAGGACTCTTCTATATACCACATATCAAGTTTCTGCTACTGGTGGTTCATTAGAAGAAGATTTTCAAAAAATTTGGCCATTTTTCCCCCCACACCTCTGCTCAATATGAGCCGAAAGCTATTCTGGATAAAAATCAAAATGCCCCTATATAGTCACTACTTACATGAAATTTAATTAAAATGTGGCCAGTGATTTAGGAGAAAGAGGCTCAAACACCACCTTCACGCAGGACGACGGATGAAGAGTGATAAGAAAAGCTCACCCTGACTTTCAGTCAGGTGAGCTAACAAAGGGACTTAATTTTAACAAACTTGTATCTGATCCCCCAATGGATGCTGTATATCAAATAACAAAAGATTCTGATCATTGATTCTGGAGAAAATTTTTGTTTTAATTTTTGCAAATATGCAGACTCAGCATTTTTTCGAAGCCCCCTCCCTCCCCCCCCCCCTCCCTACAGAACACCCTGACATAACCAATGGCAATTTTTTCACCAATCAGTTCTCCTGGTCTTAATGATGCTCCATACCAAATAACAGTTCTCTGTTCTGTGTGGTTTGGGCAATATGGGCGTTTGAAAATATTTCTAACAAATTAACAGGAAAGCAGATATTCACCCATACAAATGCAGAGAATGATTTAGAATGCATACTGACGCCAAAAATAACATTTTAAGGACAAATGAAAGTGTCAATGACACTGTAGCTCAACTTGTCAAGACAAAGACATGCACATGTATAGTATGTGACACAGCAATGACAAACATCTAGGTAATGACCTGATAACAAAGGTACATATAAAGTATTGTAATGGTCTGTACATAAATACTGACCGTTGCCTGTAACAAATGTATAGGTAAAGTATTGTAAAGGTGGGTGACAGTCAGATGCTAAACTAGAAAAGAAAACTTTGAGTCCCAGAGTGGGTCTGACTGAACCCCAAAATATTTGTTCTCATAGCACAGTGATAACAAAGGCACCCCAAAACACACTCGTTCCTGTCCCAAGGTGAAAACAAAGGTACCCAAGAAGTTTTGTGAAGATCAATTCATAAATACGAGCTGTATAGAACTTGTGACAAAAAACTGATTGGACCTAATTTTGGTACAAAATGGCCACTAGCAGCCATCTTGAATTTTGGACCATACCCAGAAACACTCATTCTCATCCGAAGGTGATAACAAAGGTACCCAAGAAGTTTTGTGAAGATCGGTTCATAAATACAGCCTCTACCCTGAGCCGTATTGACATGTGTGCTCACATTGTGCAAGTAGGACTGAATAAGTCAAAGTTCATCTAATTTGCATAATTTCTGCACGAAAAAAAACCCCTTAGAATATGTGATGTATTCCATGTTACTAAACATTCATACAAAAATTTATTCAAATCAGAACTTTCATACAGAAGTTCTGTACAAAAGACTGATTGCACTAATTTTGGTACAAAATGGCTGCTGGTGGCCATCTTGAATTTCGGACCACATCCAAAAACACTCGCTCTCATCCCACGGTGATAACAAAGGTACCCAACAAGGTTCGTAAAGATTGGTTCATAAATATGGCCTCTAGTCTGAGTTGTATAGAAGTTGTGTACAAAAAACTGATTAGACCTAATTTCGGTACAAAATGGCCACTGGCAGCCATCTTGAATTTTAGACCGCACCCAGAAACACTCGTTCTCGTCCCAAGGTGATAACAAAGGTACCCAAGACATTTCGTGAAGATCAGTTCATAAATACAGACTCAAGTCTGAGCCGTATTGACATGTGTACTTAATGTGTGTAAGTCGCACTGAAATATCAAAGTTCATCTAATTTGCATAATTTCTGCACGAGAAAAAAAACCCGTATTATATGTGATGTATCCCATGGTACTAAACATTCACACAAAAAATTATTCAAATCAGCGCTTTCATATGGAAGTTCTGTGCAAAAATCCTATTGCACCTAATTTTGTACAAAATGGCTGCCATCGGCCATCTTGAATTTCGGACTGGACCCCAAAACACTCGTTCTCGTCCCACGGTGATACCAAAGGTACCCAAGAAGTTTCGTAAAGATCGGTTCATAAATACGGCCTCTAGCCCGAGCCGTATTGGCATTTGCACTTACAGTGCTGAAATTCAACCCCAAAAAACATCAAAATTAGTCTAATTTGCACAATTTACGCACGAGAAAAAAACCCGTATTATATGTGATGTACCCCATGGTACTAAACATTCATACAAAAAATTATTCAAATCAGAGCTTTCAAATGGAAGTTCTGTACAAAAAACAGATTTCTGCATCATCGGTACAAAATGGCGGCTGGCAGCCATCTTGAATTTCGGACCGCACCCAAAAACACTCGTTCTCGTCCCACGGTCATAACAAAGGTACCCAAGAAGTTTCGTAAAGATCGGTTCATAAAAACGACCTCTAGCCCGAGCCATAGCCAATTGTTGACGTACGGACAGACGGACAAAGGGACGGACGGACAGACGGACGACGGGCCATGACAATAGCTCAAATTTGACTTCGTCAAAGTTGAGCTAAAAATGATGCGCATTGAAAGTGTCAATTACACTGCAGCTTAACTTGACTGTGTTGTACTGATGAAAAGGATAATATTCAATGTTCATGAAAGGATTATGAAATCAGACAGGAATTGTGATAATTGAGAATATGTAAACTTCAGTGTCCAACATGCTTTGTTGAATAATTTGATGTGGAGACTGTACTAAAGAATTGAGACATGGGTTGATGTGACAGTTAATGTATGTAAACCGAACTTAGCAAGTTACATAAAAATCATTCCAAAACAAGTCACCCAACAAGTTACAATGAAATCCCTTCATAAACATGACATGTAGACTTTGCAGAAGGAATCTAGGTCACAGGCCTGCCTGGCAGTCACGTTTCACTGATCCCGACTAAAACAGAATAGTCTCATCTAGATATCATACCAAGTCATCATACCCAGTTGCCATAAAATTCCTTCATAAATACGACCTGCAGACAGTGCTAAAGGAATCTAGATCCTGTGCACAAGCGGCGATAGCAGCAAAACGATCGTGACCAAAATATGCCAGTCTCATCTGGACATCACAATGAGTCACCCTACCAAGTCCTACCAAGTTACAATGAAAGTACTTCATAGATATCAACAGTAGACTGTGTTAAAGAAATTTAGTTCACAAGACTGTCCGGCCATCAGGAATGACCCATCATGACCAAAATAGGACGTTCTCATCATGAACGAGTCCTACCAATCCACAACGAAATTTCCTGCATAAATGCAACCTGTAGCCTGTGCTAGAGGAATCTAGGTCACATGCCCTTGTGGCCATCATGGTTGACCTAACCCGACGAAAATACAACATTCTCATCTAGAATTATACGGAGTCATCCTACCAAGTTACATGAAATCCCTTCATTTATACAACTTGTGCTAAAGGTTGTTGGGTTTCGAACCCACACAGCCATCAAACCCATTTTATTTTGCTTAACTCATTTCACTTTTTCAGTTGTTGTTATACATTACAGAAGAGAACTTGCATGAACGGAATAAAGGTTCAGCCATGGGACATTTGCTCAAACGGTGCACAAACTTAATGCTAATTCGTGCAATTTTTAAAAGCCTGCTTTCAGCCAGTAGCAATGATCATAATATTCAGACACAGACAACCAGACTAAATAAAGTCCACACTCCACGATACGGTTCCCAGCAGGTATTTCTTTAAACTGCAATGCTATCAAAACAATGCAACTCAAATGCTGCCTATTTCTACTGAAGTGTGAACTTGTTGCGAACTATGGATAACAGTAAATAAAGGTGTGTAAATGTACATATAGGCATTTCCAGTTACAAAAGAAATCAAAGGTGGCTGCTGTGGTTAGGCCTTTAGATTAGGCCAATTTGGGGAAACCATGCTGACCATGATGTGCAGAAAATTTATGACTGAAGATCCATAAAAAACAAAGGTATTTTGTAAATGCTCTTATACACCATTTTATTCTGTTGATTAAACATTTTTCTGAAATCCATTTGATTTCCATGAAAAGCACCCTCAAGTTCACTGAAACTTTTTTTTCCCGTGCCAAACATGTCTGCTCGAGCGTAGTGGTTTGTCACCCAAATCATATGTGTTTGTTATGTTAAACTCTTCTTTCAGACTATTTCCAAATAACTTCATAGAAAATAAAATGTCAACATTTCAGTGAGAATAAAAGGCCGCACGGCCACAAATCCCCCGAAAAAAATGAATTTTTTCAAGATAAAAAAGGGACATAACTCTGACAAAAAATTTAAAATGTTTAGTAAATTTTGTTTCTTAACTTACCTACCACAATTGTTTGGTTGTAACGTAAGTGCAAGCCCTACTTCGGAACTGAACTCAAGCTAACAACTTTTCCAAACAAATTTTGAAAAGTAGAAGAGTGCAAAAGCACTATAAAGAGATCGAAAAGGGTTGAGCGAGACCGGCACTGGACATTACAGGTACTCGCCGTGCACATCTCTTGTATTACCAAGTGCATGCACAGCTACTGGGGCGTCAATTCCGAATTTCCACCAACAAAAATTTTTGTGATTTAGTGGGGAGGCAAAGATATCCCCTTGGAAGGTGGGTTTCCGGTAAACAATTGTGGTAGGTATGTTACGAAACAAAATTTACTAAAAGATTTTAATTTCTTTTCAACCTACTCACAATTGTTTACAATTGGCTGAATAAACAAAAGGAGGAGGTGAATCACATAACCAATACCATCAAAAGTGCAGCTGAAAGAAATGCAAGGAGTGCAGGGAACGACAGCAAAACCTGTAAAAGGAGACAGGGAACTCGCTGAAAGAACAGAAGCTAAAACAAAACACCAGTGTTGAAATACATTCTGAAAAGATGCTACATTAAGCACCTGAAAAAACAAGGCTGCACAATTAAAATGCACAAACCTGAAAATACATAATTAACGAGGGTGCACAACAGCCTGAGTAGCAACTAGAGGGCCTAAAGAAAAAAGGTCCTCAGATTGCTGCTGTAGGTGGCAGAGATAAAAGGAGGAGAAAGTAGTAGCATTCCTCCAGTAAGCCGCATTCATAACATCCTGAGTGAAACAGAATTGAAGAACACTCAGGATGTAGAAATGGCACGAACCTCATGAGCATAAAACTGGTTTGAAAACAAGATCCAGATCAGTCAAACTGGAATAAGCCAGCTTGTGTGAGAAATCCACCTAGAAATAGAATGGGAAGAGAGAGACTGCCTCCCAGGAATGAGAGACAGAAAGAATCTCTTCCGATACCTCCGAATGAACTGAGTGAGATTAATGTAAGTCTTAATCGCACGAACAGGAGGCCATCGACAGAAAGAATTTCCCGAATGCAGATAGGAGGAGGTACCAAATCAGTTAGTTGATTCTTCTCAGTGGTGAAGATTACACTGTGAGCCTCATTTCTGAAGAAAGCTGAATCAACAGAAAGTGCATGAAGCTTACTGACACATCTGGCAGAAGCAAATGCTAGAAGGAAAGCAGTCTTATATGTAAGAAAACGCATATCGGTCTCGAATGAAGGCTCGAAAGGCACTCCCTTCAAACAATGCAACACCCATGACAAATTTCATTTAGATGTAAGGTGCAAAACTCGAGGCCTCTTCAGAGAAAAATGCCGAAGCAATTTGGAGAGAAAGACATTATGACCGATGGGCTGCTTTTCCACATAAGAGACAGTTTCTGACAGCATAGACATATAGCCCTTAATGGTTGTAGGCTGGAGGCCCAAGTCAAAAAGGTATACTAGAAAATCCGCAATTTGAGCGATTGACAGATTTCAGTAATCCACATGTTGATCTGCACACCAGAGACAGAAAACTTTTCAATTAGCAGCATAAGTCATGCCAGTGGAATGTCACCATAATACAGAAATGCACTCCACTGTTTGTCTCGAAAAACCTCTATGTTGGAGAAAAGACCTGATAAAAGACAAGCGTGAATGGACAGGCTCACCAGGTTGTTGTGGTACTTCCTGGGCCGGCCCTGGAAAAGAAGATTGTGACATAGAGGAAGACAAATTGGCCGATCTGCTAACAGAGGGCGCAGCTGATTGATCCACACCCTCTGAAGTGACAGAGGAGCGATCAGAATGACCCTGCAACTGCAAGCACGAATCTTCGACAACACCTGAGGAAGAATCAGTGCAGGAGGGAAGGCATAGCGACCCACCCTATCCAGTCGAGAAACAGAGCGTCCACCGCAAATGCTAGTGGATCTGCACATGGCGAGACAAAGGTCCCTTTTTGATGATTCCAGCAAGTGGCGAAAAGGTCGATAAGAGGACGCCCACACCGTTCGCAAATCATCTGAAACACCAAATGATTCAGCATCCATTTGGTGAGAAGGACAGGGAGTCGGCCAGGACGTTGAGATGCCCGGGGATATGCCTAACAGCCACCCAAGCGTATACATCCCACGGTAACAGCAGAAGATCCAGAGATAGCCGATACATAGGAATCAAATGAGGGCCCCCTTGATTCCAGATGTAGGCCACCACTGGCGAATTGTCCGAAAGAAGGAGGACTGTGTGATTCGACAGGCAAGAGATCCATTGCTGAAAACTGAACAGAAGAGCAAGGAGCTCCTTCAGGTTGATATGAAGGGCCACCTGCTCTCAGTCCCACTTGCCGGGAGTAGACAAACTGAGAGGATCTAACGTCGCACCTCAGTCCCAATAGCTGGTATCCGCTGTTAGGATGCAATCGGCTGGAGAAAGATCCAACGGAACACCCGAGTCAACCAGGTAACATTGGTTCAAGGGCGGAGGTGACAATGCAAGGACCTAGGAATAGTGAGTTCCAGGTCCAGAGGAGCAACATTCGGACGCCAATGATCCAACACGAAGTGTTGGAGAGATCGGACAAACAAGCGACCCAGCTGAATGAGATCCATCACCGAACTACAAAGGCCCAGCAACAAAAGGAAAGGCCTCGCTGAGTAGTGGAGGATCGGAGCAGGTCCAGAGTCAAGGTGGAAAGGATCAGCGCCTGAGCCTTCAGAACAGATAGAACATTGTGAAACGTGTCGAAATCCATGCCCAAATGACGAAATTGCTGAGAAGGAATCAGATCAGACTTCTCACAGTTGAACTCTGAAACCCAGCAACACTAGCAGCCACGCAGCCATCGGACAGATTCCAGAATGACAGCATTGGGGTACCGTTGGAGGAGGTCATCCAGGTAGGCCGATGAAATCACAGCCAACTGAGTACAGTGAAAAGCATGGACATGTGACATCAGTTGGGTGAAGGCTAAAGGAGCCAGGTTCAAACTGAATGGGAGCACTTTGAACTGAAAGACACGATCCCGAAAACGAGAACCAAAGGTATATTCCCTGATGCCAGGAGAATGGGCACATGGAAATAGGCATTCTTCAG
The DNA here is from genome assembly GCA_031216915.1 of Pictodentalium vernedei. Taxonomy (NCBI): domain Eukaryota; kingdom Metazoa; phylum Mollusca; class Scaphopoda; order Dentaliida; family Dentaliidae; genus Pictodentalium; species Pictodentalium vernedei. The sequence goes on from CM062295.1 coordinate 403,424,255, forward strand.
GTCGGTACAGGCTGCAAAATGACCCTGGTGAATCGACCATCGAACCAACCTGAAATTGTCAATGGTGAAACGAGGTGTTATGATGGACTCATTCAGGATACTCAGATCGATGACAGGACGAAGCTGGCCGTCTTTCATTGGCACTATGAAAAGCCTTGAGTAGAACCACGGAGAAAGGGTGTTCCTGACCACCTCGATCGCCGCTTTGGAGAGGAGATTGTCGATCTCCTGCACCAAAAGGTCCCGATGCTGATGATCGGAAGCAACCCAAGATAAACAGGGATGCCTACAGAAGGACAGTAGCAGACCTGATTGGATGTCGAGGACCCAAGGATCAGACATTATCTCTGTCCAATGGTCGAAAACAGCGACAGCCTTCCCCAGACTGGAGGCGAATAGAGGTGAGGACCTTCATTTGTAGCCTTGATGAGGCCCCAAGAGGAGAAACCACCCCCCTCCAGAAGCAACTGAGACTTTCCTTTATGAGGCTGCCAGTGAGTCTGGCCACATCGACCCGAAGGCACAGCCTGAGTGACTGACGTGGCTGATGCGGATGGGTGCTTGGTGGGCCTTGAATGACCACCAGCCGCAGCAGCATGTTGGTCCAGTTGCCATAAAAATAGGCCGATGAAATCGTCAGATATGTACCCATACGCACAACTAGGAGAAAGCTGTATGACGGTGGGCCACCACGGAAGCCGACATTATGTACACCATACATGGTATGGGTACATACAGAAATGGATTGGAGGAGTGCCTAATTTGATGGATAAAGGGTTAATATCTCCGGACCAAATTATTAGATTTACATAAAAAACTATACAGTACAGCACATCAGTAACCTGAATACATATATAAAGTAACATGATAATCGGATTAATATTTTTTCAGTTATCTCATGCCAAAGGGATTGGAGGAATTTTCAATTTGAAGGATAAAGGGTTAATATCTCAGGATCAAACTAGAGGTACTGTGAGCAAGCTCACAAAGTGATACCCCCCGCGCCTGTCAGAACGGAATTATATTGCCTCATTCACATCTTCACATGGAGTTCTTCAATTGTGTAAAGTTTCACGAAAATTCTTCAAACGGTTTAAGAGGAGTTGCGCTTATAAGGATGGACAAATGGACAGGGTGATTCCTATATACCCCCCCCCCCCCCCAAACTTTGTTTGCGGGGGGGTATAATTATCAGATTTACACCAAAAACTATACAGCTCGGCACATCAGTAACCTGAACACAAATATTAAGTAACTTGACAATCCAAGCAATATTTTTCAAGTTATTGAATGTCAAAGGGATTGGAGGAATTTTCAATTTGAAGGATAAAGGGTTAATATCTCAGGATCAAAATAACAGATTTATACGAAAAACAATACAGCTAGGAACATCAGTAAGCTGAACATATATATAAAGTAACATGACAATTGGATTGATATTTTTTGAGTTATCTCATGCCAAAGGGATTGGAAGAATTCTCAATTTGAAGGATAAAGAGTTAATCTCAGGATCAAATTATCAGATTTACACCAAAAACTATACAGCTTGGCACATCAGTAACCTGAACACAAATATAAAGTAACTTGACAATCCAAGCCATATTTTTCAAGTTATCAAATGCCAAAGAAATGGATACGGACGCCGGATGGACAGATGGACGGACAGATGGACAGATGGACAAAGGATGGACAAACGATGGATGGCCACCCCTGATGCCGGCATTATGTGTACCATACATAGTATGGGTACACATAACAAAAGCTGGTCCTTCAAATGATGAAGGAACCTCATCACGGGCAGCCCCAAGGAACCATGAAACAACTGAGGTCCAACCAAAAAAGCAGACCTCAAAACAGCATGATGCTCGGAAGGAAGGGATAGAGAAGTGTCCAACACAGCATCCCAACTCCAAATTAGCCATGTTGCAGGCATGAGCATGTGTCAAGTTCATAAAAGCCTAAGACAAAAGACCCAAAGGCACTTGAGCATCATCAAACTCCCTTGGTGGGAGATAGGAAGCCAGGGCTGCAATGACGTGATCTGCGAGAGACACAACATGCCCAGCATCTCTCGGAAAAGGGCCACCATAGATTCTAACACTGACATCGGGAGAACTGCTGACTTTGGCTTAGCAAACCCGAAGGAAGAAGAATCCTCGTCCACAGTAGTCAACCCTTGGAAGACTGGTGGACAGGCGGATTTGTAGATGCAAAACTGCGTTAGAGGCAAAAAAGCATCAGATTGAGAAAAAAAGGAACCCTTCGGGCCTTGGAACATATCTTGGCATCCAGGCCTTGGAATTTGACTCAACAACCTGAGCCGATTGCAAAATCACAGAGTTAGAAGGCTCAACAGGGTTGCGGTGCTCAACAGACGACCGTGGCAGGGCAGTCACTGAGGCCTGGTCTGAAGGCTGAACGTCTGGCAAGAAGCCAAAAACGAAATCTAAAGCCTGCCCCAAGACTGAAGAGGGGGCCTCATAGCCTTCAAGCGAATCGTCTGTGGCAAAAGAGACATAGCCCAACTTGTGCTGACCAGCAGGAACCTTCTGTGAATGCTGAGCATCATCCAAAGGGCCAGGCGACAAATCTCTGCAACTGACCAAAGTAGGTTGTGCCTCAGGAGGCACAGGGAAGCCAACTTGGGAGTTGCAAGAAAGCAACCAGATGAGTGCCAGAACTGCCTCCCACAGCTCACCCTGAGAATCCGTTGGAAAAGCTGTGCCCGCCAGAGTATCTTCCCAATTGACCCTTCTGGAAGAAGTGCCCAAATCCTCAGAAGGGACCAACAATGGACATCGATCGGCAGACAAGGTAGGAAGACAGTGAGAAGACGCCGGAGGATAGTCCCAAGAGTGACGCTCAGGGGCCATCACTGGCTTCTGCAAAACAGAAGACCCTGTCTGCAAATTCTCTAGAGATTCCAACGGTGAACTTCGATCAGCTGTTGGACCTGAGACACGATGAGGAAACACCAGAGGATTGTCCAAAGAGTGACAGGAAACTAAGCAACAGAAGCCCCCCAACTGCCTATCCTCTGAGACTGACAACAATCATTGATCAACAGCCAGATTTGGGACACAGTGAGAAATCACTGGAGGAAGGTCCCAAGAGTGACAGCAGGAGCCATCACTGACCTCTGCCGAACAGAAGGTCCTGGTTACCAATGCTCCCAGTCCAATCCTGCTGGTCGGCTCACCAGCAGGGGAGGCAGAACAACAAACAATTCGCCTGTCGAGGAATCGCTGCCAAGCGACCAAGTGCCACAACCGGCCAGGTGTAAACCTGGCCAGATGAAACAGGACAGCCAGCAAACCCGTCCAGCTTCGCCGAGAAGCCAGGAAAGACCTGTGAAACACCACCAGATATAGACTCAGGCCCCCGAGACTGTATATCATCTCCAGAAGAGATGAGAGGAAGACTATCATGCAAAATAGGAGCAGCATGAACAAATTCCTCAGCAGCTGCAGATGATGCCGGTGGAAAATCGGACAGCCACCAAGTGGACCTCAAAAGAACTCGTCGAAGAAAACAGTTGCCTCAAGGGTGACCACTGAAGCCAAAGGAAGGGAGAACAAAGTCCCCACTTCAGGCATCCCATCACCAGCACCACCAACAGCTGCGGAGGAATCTGTTACCATAACATCCTGTGTGACATAATCACCCCGTGCACTCTCAGAAATATCCAAGGAGGCACGGCTACCTTTGCTCCAAGAACGAGGCATTCCAGCTCGAGTCAGATCCACCTTGTTAACAGAAGCCCAGAATTTAGATGACCAAACACCACAGGGATTGGCCTGAGAGCAAATGTTGCAGGTGACACAAGTACTGTGAACATCATCCACATGTTTCACCTGCAAACATGAAGGACAAGGAATTGTTTTTGGCATTGTCCAAATAGATGTGAGAAGTGAAGTTAGAGGGGAAAACCCCACAAAGCAAACCAAATCACAATACTTCTCACCCCGCAGAAAACTGATCAATGCGGGTCAAGTTTTCGCATGCGAAAAAAAACAAAGCGTACAGAGAGAATACAAGTTAAAATTAGCATAAATATGTGGAAAATAATAATAATTTAGAGCTTGAGTCAAAGGACACAATATCCAGAAAAGCACTGTAACAATATCTCTAGCGATCACAAGTAGTTCACAAAGAAAACGAGAGCAACAAGCACGAGTCACAAAAATCCGACAATGCAAGATGGCGGAAAAAAAGGATAAGTCGTCACGGTACTTGTGCATGCGCTCGATAATGCAAGAGATGTGCTGGGAGATTAATTGTAATACTGTAATGTCTAGCACCAGTCTCGTTTGACCCTTTTCGATCTCTTTATAGTGCTTTTGCACTCTTCACTTTTTCCAAATTCATTTGGAAAAGTTATTAGCTTGAGTTAAGTTCCGAAGTAGGGCTTGCACAATTGTGAGTAGGTTGAAAAGAAATGTTGGACCAAACACCGATTCGAATTAGACTTGTACTTCATGTTGATACATCTACATACCAAATGTTATTTGATTTGGTCAATTATAACTAAAGTTATCATTGGGAAATCAAAGTGGGATGCACACACACAGTCGGACACCAGCTATTTTAATAGTCCATCGGAAAAATTTTTTCGGGAGACAATAAAAGGCCGCTCGGCCACATGTCCCCTGGAAAAAATTGAATTTTTCGAAGTTGAAAAAAGGACATAACTGGCAAAAAAGGTCAGGCCAAACTCCGATTAAAATTTGACCTGTATATCATGTTGATACACCTACATACCAAATTTTATTTGATTTGGTCAACAACAACCAAAGTTATCACCAGGAAGCAAAAAAAAAAAAGAATTTTCGAAGTTGAAAAAGGGGTATAACTCTGGCAAAAATTGGCGGATTGCACCACAGTTCGAACTTGACCTGTATTTTATGTTGATACACCTACATACTAAATTTAATTTGATTTGGTCAACAAAAACTAAAGTTATAATAGTCACCTGAAAAGATTTTTCGGGGGACAAAAACTAAAATCGGTTTATCAGCTAAATCTTCACATCCATGTGTATCAAAATAACATTGCAAAAAAACTAATGAAAAATGCCAAAGTATAAACAATGCAAGTCAGGAAGTTCAAATTCAAAAGGAATGAATCAAAGGATACATTTTTTACCCAGTCTGTTTCTCCAGGAAGAGGAATGCAATATAAAGTCTGCCTGCAAGCAGTAACATTTTGAGTGGAATCCTGATCAATTTCTTCTCCTGGCTGAAAAAAATCGAGCAAATTATAGATTAGCTTCTTGACTGAAACAGTAGCTAATACAGCTATCCGTATCAAATATTCAAAGTTAAAGAGGAGATAACCTGGTTAAAAATGTGGCACACAAAAATTTTGGAATATGCTCCCATACACTTGTTAGTCGAAATCTTGAGAAGTTTCATCAAAATTGGTTCATAAATGTAGGAGTTGTGCACAGAAGAATATGAAGAACGAATGGATGTATAGAGTGATAACAATATATATATATCGTCGCCTGAGTGCTAGAATGTTCTATGTCCCCTATGGGACATAGAACATTCTAACACTCAGGCGACGATATATTGGGGTATAATAATGGTATAATAATGGATAAGGATATCCAGTTATGTTGGATATGACCGTTTAATAGGAAACCACACCCAAAGCAAACAGAAGATAGAAATCAACTCAGTACTTAAACTAAGGCAATGCAGAATGTATTTTCTCATTTAGCTTCCAGTTGTAAATGTTAATTGTGGATTTTAGAGAACTGTTTTATAGGGCTAAAATGAAGCTCATTCTTGCCCAACAGAAGCAATTCCAATCAATTATACACAAACAAACCATAACAAAAATAATTTTTCTTGTTCACGTTATTTTATATGGTTTGAAATCACTTTTCTTTAATACAAATAGTAAAAAAGATTCAACTTGAGGCACAAGTGAGCCTAAAATGCTCACTTAACTCAAATTGTCAAAAGAGATGAGTGTGTCAGTATGTGACGGAGAGCAAGAACAAATTTTTGCTTTGCCATGACACAACCATCAGTAATTTTTTGGCCATTTCTTTCTGCTGCTCCTAGGAAAGCTTCCATTGCAAAAACAAAGCCCTGTTCTGTGAAGCCTTATAAAAGTCTTCACACAATTTTTTGTTTTTAGCTTCTCAAAAGACTCTACTCAACAAAATGCTTTGAACCAAATTAGTTTACTTTTGGCCCAAATCCAACCAATTGAACAACTATCAATTAAAGAAACATTATTTAAATTATTCATGGTATAAATATATCCATAGACTGCAGGTTAGCCAAATGCTTGTAAATTCCAAGCTGGTTTTTCCAGCCTGTAAGAGTTTTAATTCAATTTCAATTTAAATGTAATCACAATCATTACAAAGAGATCGCTAAGATATATTTTTCCACTTTAAGCTTCATGTAATTAGCCCTTCATCCGTCGTTTAGATTATCATTGAGCAGCATGGTGTGTGTGTGTGTGTTTTTCAAATGACACAATCATGTTTTTAGAAGAATTTTCAATGCTGGTTTCTGATCCTCCACGGGATTCGAACCCTCAGCAACACCGCCTGGCAATCAGGAGCCCAGCGTCTAAACCACTAGACCATTGCACACCGTCAAAAACGATGGCTGGAATCTAGCTTTTTAGATGAAGTCCTCATAATTACTTCGTTCATCTTCCTTTCGTCAGCAGCATGAAAGTGTGGAACGCGCTGGCTACAGTACGACAAAAGTGCTGTGGATGACCTCAGACGAAGACTGGCACGGGCTTGTGTGTGTTTTTCAAATGACACAATCATGTTTTATAGGAATTTTCAATGTTGGTTTCTGATTCCCCGCCGGGATTCAAACCCTCGGCAACACCGCCTGGCAATCAGGGGTCCAGCGTCTAAACCACTAGATCATTGCACACCGTCAAAAATGATAGCTGGAATCTAGTTTTTTAGATGAAGTCCTCATGATTACTTGGTTCATCTTCCTTTCGGCAGCAGCATTAAAGTGTGGAATGCACTGGCTACAGTACGACATAAGTGCTGTGGATGGCCTCAGACAAAGACTGGCACGAGCTTGTGTGTGTTTTTTCAAATGACACAATCATGCTTTAGAGGAATATTGAATGTTGGTTTCTGATCATTACAAAGAAATCGCTAAGATATATTTTTCCACTTTAAGCTTCATGTAATTAGCCCTTCATCCGTTGTTTAGATTATCTTTGAG